>VOMN01044457.1:0-65723 GCA_014899125.1 Orchestia grillus
GGCGGGAAAACCCCACTATTATTATTATTATTATTATTCATAAAGATTCTATGGAAGAGCGTCGTTTTCTTTGAGGAAAATTATGAGAAGATAGAGAATTTGGAGTAATCAAAGGAATATTAGAAAATGTGATAAGTGTGTGAGTCAACGATTTTTCTAAATTATGCAAGAGTGCATACTAAACGCTCCTTACTCTTTCGGTGCAAAATATTCTGAGTTACCAAAGCGCTGCTATCGCTACTACTAATACTATTGCTACTATTATTGTGCGATAGTGTGGATAAAGGTGACTGCCAGATATAAGAAAATCCAGCGTCGATTATGAATTTGACTGAGTACAAGTTGAGAATTGAAAAGTGGAATCTGGAGAGAGGGTTTTTAGAGTGAATTAAATGGTTGCATGGATTAATTTAGTAAATAAGCATGCAGTTATATTAGGTAATTCGAATGCAGGCGTGTGGGATGGTGTAACAAATGTTTTGCGCGGGGAGTATGAGTGCCGATTCAAAACAGGTATCGACTCTAATTCTTAGTCTCGATATATCCTTAACATTTATGGGTAACACGCGAGTGTATAGCAGAAATGATAATGGATACGTAAGAGCAATTAGTAGGTGTCTGGAGGTAATTTGTTCATGAGAAGGATTGATTAGAAATTCACGTTTCATGTCTGATTGTGCATAGAGTATAAACGGTTTGTGCGATAGAAAAAAAGAACTGTGTGCAAATCTTAGTTATTATTCTAATGTTAAGTTATTTTTAGTGTGCAAATCTGAAGCGAAGATGTGACAAGTAAGCCTTAATATTTTGTCATGGAAGAGAGATTTAAAAATGATTAATGGCGGAGGAATTTAAAAAAAAACGCTTGAAATACATCGAGTATGAATTTTAAGAAGTTGACTGACGTGTGAAGTGAATGGAAATTTTATGAAGGATAAAGGCATGTTTCAAGCGACTGAGAGATGTACAAAAGGAGCATCAGCAATGTATAGAAGTAATAAAAGGATGCCTTAGGAAGTTCCAGGTTATGAGGTTTGTGGGCTAAGAATGAGCAAGAATTTAAAAATACTGGAGTGCTCATGCGAGTGCGACAGCAGAAAATAAAAGAAAGCGTTTGAGGGCAGCTTCTAACGTGGCATGGTGGGACTAGTGATAAATACCATGGCAAGAGGGAGAACTGACTTAAATTGTGAATATTGCGAGAGTTGTTTGTTTGTCAGAGGCAGGGTTGGCGTTGGAAGAACTTGAAAAATGTTTTGGAAGTGATTAGGTAGACTTGGGGAAGACACCGACTTTTGGGAAGTAATATATATAAGTGTGATGCCCCTGCTGGGGGAAGGCGAGACAGCAAATGCTTTTGAGTTTTATTGAGTATTTTGAGCTTTTTATGTCAAACCTATTTCAAAATCATAGTAGCCCCTGAAGATTATAGAAAAGTGCATGGACTTTTTGGGGCTGGGGAAATGCTAGAGATGGCGACGAGGAATTCCGAGTCAATGCTAGCATGAAGGAAATGGAGCATGGGAGAGCGTTTTGGTTGGTTGGTTGTAGTAGGCATTCCCTGACATCGCTTATTGCACGATGCCTGCGCAGCCCAGGAAGGCAGCCACCTCCACTGGATGCGTCCAGAGCTGATAGATGGATGTAATGTTGTGTTGTTGTCCAAATGCCGCCAGGTGGTTACAGTCTAAAAGAAGAGTTACTGTGTGGAAATGTACCTGGCAGTTGGGACAAAGATTCGACTGAGTGAAACCCAGTCTGTGTCTGTACGTGTTGAGTGAGGTGTGGTGACCGCAGCCAAGTCATGTAAGGTGTAATCTTTCGGACCTAGAGAATTGTGTCTGCTGCTTATGTCAGGTGGATGGTTATTGACTTTATTATTTATGTCTGTTCTGTCTAGTGCTTGTAGCGTTAATTGCGTGTGAATGAGTTTTATAATGCTGGTGTTGTTTACGGGTCTACGGTTGGTGGTTAAGTGTCAAAGATGGCGGAAAAGTGTCTTTGAGGTGTCATTTTTATCCGCTTAGGTGTGGGTGGCAGTGTTTTGAGATAGTAACATGGGTTTTTGGTGTTGTAGCCGATGCCTAAAATTGTGTGTGTCATATTTAAGTGTTCTTTGAAATAGACGACTTTAGTTGGCGTGTAAGTAGCTTATTGGTGTTGTTTGTGTTGGTTAGTTGCTTACTCTGGTGCATACACTACCCGGCCAAAAAGTTAGTCGTTCCTGAAGAAATTGGGAGGCAACGGAAAAAGTCGAGCTTAATCGCTTATTAGACCACCTTTTACATTGATTACATCTTTAATTCTATTTGGCATCGATTCCACAAGATTTTGCAAACAATCTAAACGAACTTTTGTCTAAAGTACGAGCAAACTTTGAAAAAATCTTTCGACCAAGAAGACAGAGGTGTTGAGGCTCGCAGCTCCCTGTCCAGTTGGTCAAACAAATTTTCGATAGAGTTTGGGTCAGGAAATTGTGGGGCTATTCCGTATAAGAAAACGATCCCTCGTGATTCGTGAACCAATCTTGCACTACGTGAAATCAGTGGATGTGAGCGTTGTAGTTTTTAAAACACCAGATCCATCTGGATAATGAAAATCCATAGATGGATGTAACTGGTCAGCTAGGATGTTCAAATAATCCTGAGGTATCATTTTGTTGCTGTGCAAGATTGACGAACCTATTCACGACCATGTGATGCGCCTCCGTATCATTACACTGCTCCGGAACCCTGTACTGTCGGAGCGATGCATGAAGGATCCAAAGCTTCTTGGGCTTCTCACATCAATCTAACTCTGCCATCTTTCTGGATCAAGGTGAACCCCGATTTATGTGACCATAGGACATGTTTACATTGCTCTACAGTCCAGTCTTTGTGGTCTTTTGCAAATTGGAGCCGTTTCGTTCGATTAGCTTTGCTAACAAGTAGTGTCCTAAAGGCGCTGCAACTCCTTAAATTAATTTTCTTCCGTTCTCGTTGCATGGTTATGATCTTCTTCGAGCATGGTAGTCAACTGCGTAACACTTTTTCGCTGGTTTACTTTAACCCATCGCTTCAGAGAGCCCCTGTCGCGAGTATCAGAATTTTAGCTCAGCCACTATTTCCACTGAATGACTGTACTACACTATCTTTTTCCACGGAGTAAATATTCTTTGCACAGTCCTAAGTCTTATGGGCATCATTTTAGACATCTTGCTGGCAGATTTCCGAGCCTAGGGCAGACCTAAAACCTGTTTTCAAAAATAACAGTTTGTTTTGTTGGCTTTTTCCCCGAGGGATTATTCATATTTGTCGTGGAGAAAGCGGGTGCAGTAATAACCACCAGTGGCACTGAACGCAACTATTGTTACCCTATTCTTTTTCATCAAATTTGTTATGAGGAAATCTGTAAAAAATTGTCTGAATTATATCTACATTTTACCAGGCTGCCGAAAACTTTTCGCCCGGGTAGTGTAGCCATCTCGTTTTCAGTGGCAATAAAATCACATGATGCAAATTCTAAAAGGCATGATTCTTGCAAGTTGAAATCTTTAGCGTCACTTGTCGCTCACCCAAAATCAGCTCATTGATACAAAAAGCGTTTTGTTAACTTGGTATTTCCGGCCAGGTGGAGAACATCGACGTGGTGGTGCCCAGTCTGCTGGACATGCGCCGCGGCCTACAGGCGGTCTACAACCTCTTCAACCTGCTAGTGGACTCGGCCTGTCCCTCGCAGGTCTGTGGTGTTGCAACGACCTCACGGAGCCGTAACGCGTGCTTCTGATAGCAGGATGCATTGTGTTCTTTTTGCATCTGAAGCGCAAAAATTATGTAGAAGATAAATCATAAATGCTATTATTTACTATATCATTTTGATTGTTGTAAATGTTTCCTGTTATGAGGGAATTTTCAGTAGAGGGATAACCTAAATTGAATCGAAAGTACTGAGACACAAGTGTCATTTTGCCACCCAATAATGTTAGATTTGTCAAATTAATTGAAAACAGTCTCCGAAAGTAGCGTATCATTGCCGATTAATCCACTTGTGATGCTGGCTAGTTGCTTGGACCCTGAGGAGGATGCGCTGAAAGGGATTGTCCCTCAGAGTATCTTGGGAACTTGGCTGCGACCCTCGAGAGGTAGGTAGATTTCCCAGCTATTCCTATAACTCTAATACCATGAAAAATTTATCATGTAAACTGAATTGAAAGTGAACTTGAACCTGAAAATGAATATCATAATGAACTTGAAACTGAAACGAGCTGAAAATGAGCCTAAACCTGAAACTAAAATCATGCGATTCCCTCATTGTAAGGGTAAGTTAATAAAATAATTCAAACATTGAGGTCCACTAAATAGAATTAATATTTTTTGAAACTAATGTCTTTGCTGAACTTCACTGCTGAGGTCGCCTGAGGTGACTGCGATGTTAAAATTTAGAAACTGATAAAAAATAGTATTTAAGCAGGTCATTCATGGCGTTTTATCAGCATCTACTGATAAAAGATTAAAATACTGTTATATTAGAAATTTTCCCGTAATTAGTTTGATTCTGGGTACTTTTTTGGTTTCGTATCATTGCGTAATTGCAATTCTGCAAGGAGGACTGAAGAAGCTTAGGGCTCGTTGCATTGAACGTGCCTCGTACTTAGCTCTTCATGTGTCGACGGGCTGTTTCCTAGCTGCATTTGGTGGTAGTAAGTACCTGTTTAAACTCCGTACTTAATTTGAGAAGTGGCCTTGCAGTTCTCTGTCATAAAAGTGTGTTTGGTTGGCAGGGCCGCGTCGTGGACAGAGCTCGCGCGTGGTGTGCCGCGCTCAACGTCCCGTTCGTGAGGCTGAACCCTCAGCTGTCCTGCGACATAAGCCTCGACGAGAGCTCTGACAAGAAGCTGCTGCGCATCATGTGGGAGGCACGCGCCGAGATGCGTCGCAACGCCAAAATTGTGGACCATCTCAAGTACCTGCTCATCCCGCCTGGAGAGGAGTACATTCCCGGCAGCACTGTGTCTGACTCAGCTGGAGAAGAAACGTTAAGAAGCAGTGGGAGGAGGGCAACGAATGGGGAGTCCAACGCGACAGGCAGAGCTGGTGGCGTGTCTGATCAAGATCGGCCCTTGTGGTCATCCTCGACAACGCAGGAGGAAGGCAAGAAAGCAGGGCGGATCCTGCCAGGATTGAGCTCCTCAGAACTGGGGCGCCCTGGCAAAATTGACATCGGTTTTGGTGATATGAACAAAGAGAAGAGAAAAAGAGGATCCTCTTTAAAAGATATAATCTCCAGTGTGCCCGAGTCTCCAATTAAAGGCCTGTTGAACAGAGGCGCCCACCACCTTTCCTTGAAAAGAAACAAGAACAACAGCTCCAGCGGAGACGGATCTAATCTCCTTCTCCCCAGCGGCTCCAGTAGGGACGTATCTGCATCTCCCGTGGGAGGAACGTCGGCCGGCACTCTTAGTTCCGATCAGTCTTATTCTCGTGAGGTGTCTCCTTTCTCAAGAGAAGATGGTGGTTTGTCACGAATTGATGGATCTCCCGTTAGTGACCAGAATCTCACTGACTTTGGGGGGCCTCAGTCTCCGCTAGCCTTAGACCCGAGCCAACGATCTCCCTCAGGAGAAATTTCTTCTCAAGATTTTAATTCCCGGTCTCCTTCTCGTGAAGGCTCCACTGAGGCGAGGTATCGATCTCCTTCCGTTGAAAGACCAATTGCTGATCTCATTTACCGGTCACCTTCTGGGGACGGAATTGTTGACCCTAGGATTTGTTATGCTCGTCCTGATGGTGTCATGATCCCCCCATTATCTGACCCTTATTTGTCTGAGCTCCTAGCCCGATCAGGTGTTGATCCATCTATTCTGTACCAAGGTCTATCTGAAAGCCCTAACGCAATGAAAAGAGCAGCATTTTCCAGTCCAAGCGCAATTTCTGCGGGACGTAACTTTTACGCTACCGCCAAGGCGAGTCCCACTAGTAATCCGTTACCATACCCTTTGTCTGACCCTCCTGGCTATCCTTATCTCGTGAACGACTGTGATCCTGATTCGGAGTCAATTTTACCCGTGAATCCGCTCAATCCCATATTCACAGTTGACTCTGCTGAAGCTGGTCGATCGTCAGATGACAAAAGTTCGACTCTTGGTTTTTGTCCCGACTCGCCTGCTTCAGTCAGGAGTATTCGCTCTATCACCGAAGAGGAACTCTTATCTGGTGATGCTGACGTGAACCGCAGCAGCGAGGACGTAGCGGTGGCCCGAGGGAAGAGACTGTCTGATTCTGGCCTGTGCGCCGATAATTATTTTGATGCGCTAGAAACTGCTACCATGCCTCAGCAAGTTCGCGTGTCCATTGTGGATCTTAACGACTGTTACACGAAGGAGAAACCAGTTATTGTAGACCTTAATGAAGGATGCACCCAAGAGAAATCAGTCATTGTCGACCCCATTATCGAAAAACCAACGGCTCTTAGTCCAAGAACGAAAGCTTCAAATTGTATTGAGAAGGCGACTAAGTTCTCAAATCAGGGTCTCGAAATGCCAGTGATAATTCGAAGTCCTGAGTCACCTGTAGAGCATGTTTCTGCTTTGATAAATTCAGAATTATCCACTGGCCAAAGTTCAACCAACAGAAGTACTGATCAATCTGCCGGGCATAATTCCACTTCTGGTGGAGAAGAAGGTGATCAAAATTTGCCTTCTTACAGCTGGGCGGTGCGCAATGCCTGAAGTCCATTCAGGTTAGGTCCGTTCGGTGCGAGGTTGTTCGTGAAAAAAAAACATTTTCAGTCTAGGATGTTCTACCGTCATTTAAATACTGCTCGAAAAGCAAACTGTGTGATGTTTCTCCAAATGTGACCCTTTTCTGAATACTCGGTGTCCGTCATTATCTAGAGAGGCGTTCCTTAGAATTTCAGTTCATAACTTATCACGGTGTCGTTTCCTATTGAAGGCAGCTAAAGGATATTTTCCCGGTTATAAAAAATTCTCCGAGTCACCAGCCATGAAATTTGAACCCATTACCGCACATATAGCTATTATATGCATTTCAAAATCCTCTTCTATTGGGATGCTGCCGGTTTTTCGTATGAAGCTAAGTGCGGCCTTATGACCAATATAATTTGGTGTGTAAAAGCTTAAGGGTCGAGAGTTAAAAGCGTAGCTCATGATTTTTGAGTCATGTACTTTACATCCCATGTCAAGGCCACTTGTTATTTAGAATTCTTCATCCTGTAGTCCGGTATGAGTCCATGATTCGTGTGATGAAGAGAGTAAGACTCTCGCTGAGGAATACATCTTGGGTTCCAGAGATGGGGTTATTTCAAATCGGGTGAATCCATTTTTCCTAAACACGTCACAGTTGGCGCGTTTATCCGAAAAATAATGCTACTTCTATGTTAAAATTTAGAGTGACATCAACAATCGGAGATTTCGGTTATCGTGTTTTTTCTTTTCTTGTGTATTTTGTTTGTTTAGCAAAGCTTTTGTGTGTAGGAAAGTTCACTCATTAGGATCGTTTCAGTGGGGAAAGTGCTGATGATGCCTTCGAGGGTAACTTATCTTCTCGTGAGAAACATGCAGCTTCGTAGCAATATTCTAATAGCTATGTAACGAAAAAACGGTAGACTCAGTAGTTATTGAAAATATCTCTCGGTGCTATGTCGTGACTAAGTTATAAGCCCTACGACGGTGCTGGGCTCGGAAACTTATAAAAATATGGCACAGTTGTTGGTGCTGATTTTCCTTATGTTAGCGATGCCTGAGATGGATTCATTATGAACTAAATGCAACGTGAGGGATGAGGTGGCAATGAAGGACTCCTAGGCGGATGGCCTCGAGGGAAGAGTTTCCCAAAACAGTTGAGGGATTCGACGAAGACCTGAGATATTTTTGACCATGCCCGCACGAGGCGAGTATCCAAGCAGCCAAAGGCAGCTGTGTTTGTTTGACGGTGTGCTGCCATTTACCCCAAAAATAATTCAGGAATTCTAACCTCAACTTTCATTGCTTGTGATAAATTTAAGTTTCAAACCAGTTTGTGTTCAGCGACTAACACAAACTTGCGTAACCCGTTAGTGGCTTCTGGGTCTACTAGTTAGCTGCCTTCGTCATTTGACGACGATAGTTGCCCTGGGCTAGGTTTTCCTTGAAATTATAACTACGGTCTTTTAATTACATTGACTCTTGCTTGTTATTTTATTGAGCTTACTTTGACGTGCTTTAGTCGTAAGTTTTAAGTCTTATTAACATGAATTACAGACTGCTATATTTCATGTTCCTCGAACTCTCGTGAAATCCTCCATTTTTTCTGTCATTTGAGAGGAGTAGCAGGACGGACGAAGTGTGAAAGGGTTTGAAAAATGGCTTAAGAGTACCGCTGGGTGGCTAACTTATTCATTGTGAAGGAATCCCTGGCAATTGGTAACAATTATTGAAAAACCTCTAGATTATATTTTTGCTAGTGACAAATGCAAGATCATGTCAATTTTATCTCTAAACTTGCGTGCTTCGTGCCACTCAACTTTTCGCCGTTTTAGCATCGCGCGTGTTATACTAACCTAGATGTAGAAAATTTTCGTGAAAAACCTCTCACGTAGGATCAGCCGTCGGCGTCTTAATTTTGAGGAAAAGTGGCAAAGTTAACTTTCACTTCACTGCCGTAGACAGAAAATTGAAGAACATGGGCTCATGATGTGGTTGTTCGGTTTTCGGAGCATATGAAGTCATGATCTTGAAAATATAATATCGGATAGCTTTCGAAGTTGCAGTGCGACGTCAGACTTTACAGCCTCAGCAGAGAAAGGGAGGGGCTAACTTCAAGTCAAGGTCCACCGTAGCTCACCGACCACGGGAGAGCCACACACACACACACGCGCTCCTGCAGATGGTCGTTTAGCGCCAAATTTAGATGACTCGGGAAATGCAAATGATTATTTTTGTACTGACTTGACTGCAGGTGTTGTGAATAGGGTGTCATTTCTGCGGCTAAACCGTGCAGGTTAGTGATGTTCTCGGGGCTTCTTGTGCACGCACGTCGTCTTTCAGTTGTAACCAAGGTATTGTTGACATTGTTTAACTTTATGATGAATATATTTGATGCTTTATGTTGCATTAGCGATTCTCTTTCAGGTAATGATATTATGAAGAAACGTTTAATTTATCAAGATATATCAGGTGCTGTTGCTTGGTTTAAGTACTGCGATTGTGTTGTTGTGTTTCATTTATTCTTGTTTCTTAGTTTTCGTTTTAATACGGGTATGGACGTATTTCTTGCAATTATCATTCTCCTGTTTTGTGGACTAGTCCTGGTAGTCATATCTTATCTTTATTTCCAGACCACGCGCATTTCGATGGAGAGGTAGATTACATAGTTTTAGTTCGTTTATTGAAATGTGAGTTTGAGGCATCAAGCTGAGCTGCGTTGTGGCATTATTCACGTGTTATTAACATGCTGCTCCATTCCTTTCCTGGCCTCGGGTCTGACTGCTATTTTGTACGCATTTGGAAGGTCAGTTGCACGAGCGTTCAGAATATTTAGATATTTTCTGTAGCCGATGAATTAGTTGGTGACCAGAAAGAATGTCTTGACTCTAGGCGTTGTACTCACGATAGTTGAGAATTGTTTTTTTCCAATTTATCAACCTTGCGGAACTGTTCCAGTTCATTGCGTGTGTAGTGGCGCGCTAACTGCCTGCCGGTGCAACTATTGACCTTCAGCGCGGAAGTCACCAGCCTTGACGGTCATGATTACTTCGTTTTTCTTTTGTAGTGCTCTAAGTTGGTACAAACTATTTCCTTAAACTTCATAGACATGCAACTCGCCAATGCCCAATCATAGTTTATTTCTTCTATCGCATTCGTTATCCGTCGCTATAAATTTCGTTCGGTCTAAATTGTATCAAGTGTTGGTTAGCATTAATACTTTCGTACGTTTTCCATGTTTATTGATGCCCTAAGACATTAAGTAATGGCTGTTGCAACGTCCTACGAACCTCCATTATTTTGAGTTAACGGTAGCAGGCATAGGCACTTCCCACGTGGATTGTTCCTTGCATCAAGCTCACCATAGGCACCTGTACTCCTCTTTTGTTGGTACGATTCCCAAGTTTACTCTGTTGAGTGCAATCGTTTCTATTCTTATTTCATTTTATTAGTGTCAGAGTGCGAGTGATTTTCTAGCATGATGTTCAAGCTCCTTAGTCTGAGTAATTTACTATTTATCTATTTATTACTGTAATCACAGTAGCCATTAATATTGTGTTACACTGTAGTGAAACTAATGTTGTCCACTGCTATTCTTTATGGTTTAATTTTATTTTCTAAACTAAGCTCACAGCTATGTAAAAAAAATCGTTCATGGGCTATCCTACTGTTTGCTAAACTCTTCTAATTTTATCCTGAAAAGCATTATTTTATTGTGATTGGCTTAGAAACGTGATCGTTTCACATGCTGTATCTTCTCACAAATGATATTCTAATTCGATTAGCAGAAACTGCGTGGACAATTGTTGTGTACTTGTGATTGTTGAATGAAATGAAGTTACCATCAACGCATTAAATGTACGTGGTTTAACAATCGCTGTAGTTTACACAGTTCGCGCGGGAGATTGTCCCGCTCGGCCAGTACAGATGAGGTCTGGATTCTTCAGCTCGTTTTTGGACTCCCGACAACTTTGGATTCTCCGTCCAACCTATCCAAAATTGCACACATGTAGGAATCCATTTACGATTTAGGTCGTGTAGTCACGGAGGCATTCCAGTCCGTTTCCTATTCCTAGTTCCGGCGAACAATTCGTGAAAGCGGCTTTCGTCATGAATGTTTCGTATTTGCTTTTGAAACCTCATGCATAAAGAGCAGTGGTGAAACTCCATAGAAATTAGTTCCTTTGAATAGGATTATGTTCACGTGTTACAGACCAGAAGCGAATTACATAAAAATCGTACGAAAAATGCAAAACGTACATCTCCGTACAATTATCGGTGTTACTATTTCCAAGTGAACCTGGAGGTTTCGTGTAGTGCAAAGGAATATTGAGCTAAATCCGAAGGGGCTTACAGTCTAGAGAAGTCGTCTCATAGTCTGGAGGTGTTGTAAAATCTGGAGGGGCTGTGAAACCGGGATATCTCTCGAGGCTTGGATAGTTTCTAGATCGTTTTGTCCTTGAGTCTTCAGTCCCTGAATTTTTGAAGCTTGTTGCCAATAAGATATTGCACAACAATGCGGAGCAGCATTAGCTTAACGCTTCTTGCGCCCACCTTACCCTGTGTTCGCTCTAGCAAACTGCTGAACTTACCACCCTTAACAACGCGCTGGTGCTTTGATTTCCTGTAGAAATAAATCCATAGCAAGGGTCGGTCAGAAATTACCGAGTAACACGCGACAGCCTCCGCCAGTAATTTGTTTCGTTAGTGATGGCTGCCACCGCGCGTCGCGTTCATGCTAAACCACCCTGTACATAAGGATTTGTTCGTGTGTATACTAAACTTGATAATGTTAGCTTTTGTACATAGTTTTGAAAGAGCTTAATATATAGAGACCTTGATTTGCTGCCATTTTTGCTGTTTAGCAAACTTAGTGAAATTATCGCTGTTGATGTTGTTCTTGTTGTATAAGCGTTCAGATTTGGTGTTTTTTACAGAAATATTGGTGGAAGCTCCCGCAGAGTGCGCATGCAAGCGTTAGGGAGCCATTAATGTTAGTGTATCAGGGTGGTGGGGTCTGCTATTAGACCTCGGGATCGCGTCTCATGTGCACGACTCTTCCTTTGCGTGTCTCCCCCTTCCAAGCGAAGTTACACTTCGTCTTGCGTCCCATTTTTACTGCTGTGTAGAAATTCGTGGCCTGTTTTTTTGTTTGCTACTCGATGTTGCTTTTTTTGAGTAGATGCAGAATTGATACATGTTCCCTGTTATTTCACTTTTTGTGTGCTTCTTGCAGTTATGGTTTGAGACTATTAACATTAAAATTCTACTTGGCATCTTGTTCTTTAAATCGTATGCTTCGAAACGCATTTCTGACATCCAGCTGTCAGAGGGCGGGCTTGACAGATTATTCTCCAGCTTATCTTGAAAGGCTTAGTGTTTCTTGGTCTCTAGCGAGTATGCTGATCATGCCTTCCCTGATCAGTGTACTTGGAGGCAATGGCGCTCCTCTGTGACGACATGGCATCTCATCGTAGCACCATCAACACATTGCAGGCAGCGGCTGCTGGTTGGGTTCAGCTGCTAGGTAGCCTTGCTCTTCCCTTTATCTAGGGGAGGTAGGAGTTCAGTTGTTAGGTAGCCTTGCTCTTCCCTTTATCTAGGGGAGGTAGGAGCTCCGTACAGTAGACTTCATGCACGAGTCTTCCATACCTTAAATCTGTCAACTTCATTCATCAATTCTTTTCTTTCATTAAATGCCCTCTGCTGCGTTTGACGTACTATTAGCTGTTACGAAGTTAAAACTCATATTTAATAAGAGTAACAGAATAATAAAGTTTTCCATCGGGAGATAACAGACGCATAAGTGGTGTAAAGCACCATTTTTAGGCGCCTTGCGGGTATTTATGCTTTCGGTATTAGCATTTGAATGTGAAAAACTATTGAGGATGCACGTCTTAAAATATTCAGGATTTTCAATGAAAAATACAGAACTGTGAGAGTATTACCATGATAATGCATCAACGTCGAAAGTTTTACACCTTATCCTCTCATATGCTGGTAGATCTCAATCCTCCAATCCTCTTGTATGTGTCTGCCTGCCATGAGTAGAGCATCAGTGAAGGAAGCAAGTTCTTCGTTGATACGTGAATATTGGAGGAGAAAGGGGGGGGAAACGGGATCAGGAGAAGCACTGCACTTTTCCCCGCGGGTATGATGAACTCGCCGCGAAAAATAGAGGGATTTTTGTGTGATCTTCCGTCAGCTGCTGGGCAAATCCCTTTTTACCATTCAGAATTACGAGTGCAAGTGTGGATCATTTTTTTCTGTTCTCCTTCTGTTCTCGTGCAAAATTTGATCAGCATCTTGTGGTACATGCAACTCTAGCTCCTGATTTCTTTGTTTTCGTTCGAATTCAACTCTTGTAGGTCACAATGCTTTTTACTCAGAAGTGCTAAATGCTTTGCCATTTTGCCCTTCATTTCTCATGATATGGTGATAGTCTTAGTGATGTAGTACATATGTAGAACGCAGTCAACAAAACAAGTTTTGCCACAAAAAATGCTTCTTGTTTCCTGTAAGATACGGCGTTGTTGTAGTCATTGGTCCTGCGTACACGTGAATTTTAGAGCGTGTGAGAGACGTTTCGACCATCCATCGGTCATAAGTGCCGCCAGCCGCAGCGTGTTAGCGCCAGCATACCTAGGGTTAGTGATGGGATGTTCTACAAGTTGTCAGTTCGGACCTCAGGGTCGGGAAAGCATTGTGCAGTAACTTGTTTTCATGTAGATAATTGTGTATCTCGCTCTCATGAGCGTGGTTTACGTATAAGCGTGGGAAAGCATTCGCGCATCAGTAGTTTTTGCATTAGAACCATCAACTAAGGTTTTTGTTTTGTTGCTTTAGAATACTCACTGTCATTGTCGTAGTGCTTCTGAAGTGACTAAACGTGGAAATGCTTTGGTGTCACATTGAAGTTTCTTAATTCGGTGAAGCTTTTGCATTATTGTGTATAGTCACCGAAGTGTTTTTTATAACCTAGGACATCACATACTGATATATTCCACTTAATTGCTTGTGCACTAAAACGTTCACTAAATTAATCATCTGTTTGTGTAGGCGCTTTCTTGTACAGGATGCGTTCGAAGAGCTCGCAAAATCCCGAGAAATGCCTCCAGCGAGTTGCTGCGAGCAAGAACTTTTTTCTGAGCGGGATGAGCTAGGGCAGAAGCCTCATTACTCCATTACTGCCTGCTAAACGCGTCTGTAACTAGCGCCGCTGGAGTCCAAATCTAGGCAGGCGATGTCAAAGTGATGATCAAATAAGTTGTACTTAAAGTTAAATTTAGGACTGCACAGTGATTACGCGGTCTTGCACAAAATTAGATAGTATACTTTCCAAGATTCGTACTAAAGCACTTCGTTGTTTTCAATGAGGGCCGTGCGTTGCTCAATCTGCTGCCTTTCGACTACCATCTATCTTGCTTTGGTGTTGTGTTGAAATTTGCTCCTAATATTTTGCTACTTCGAGAGCAATAAACTGCTTACAAATAGTTCGCTTACTTGAGCTCGCTTAAAATTTTGCTAACTAAGACTTGATAATAATAATGGTAGTATTTTGCTCACTGTAAGGACGCCCTAATAATAGTTTGCGCCATAATTTTACTGGCACAACACACCATTTCATAATAGTTTGTGCCTTTAATATCTGGATTTGAATGACGCTAAAGAATTTTGATGAACATTTCGCTTTCTAAGACTAACGTGAATGATGCCAAGAGTGTAGCTGAACTGAGATCGAGGGTACCGCGCTTGCTGGGCGGCCAAATGAGCAGAAGACTCGTACCAGTCGTGATCAGGTCACACCTCGCTAAGCTGCACGCTAGTTTTGGAAACGAGGCATCATGCGACACCCATATATGGGGCATCCGTCACACTGTAGAAGTGCATGAAAAGTGGGAAATTCGCTATCTGGACAAACTTTCTTCTGTCGAGTGTCCATTATTTCGGGCAGAATATCGGTGTACTATGGCCCTGCAACGAGATCTCAGCCTGTTGTAGCTCCGAATTGGCACTCGCTGTGGCAGATGGTGTTGCCTCTGTTCACCCACTGGTCTTATTCGTTAGCAGTGTTTAGAAACTCACGATCTATTGGCGTGTTGGGAGTTCCTTACTCGTCAAATGCGAACGTTTTGTGTGCTGCAATAGCGTCTGCGCAGGCGCTGGTGCCGAAGGATGGAAGAAACGATTAATTGATTAGGGTTGTGATGAACTTTTGAGAATATCTATTAATGTTTTTTGTTGACCTTCTCAAGCACTTGAGCCGCCAATCAGAAAGTTTTGCAGTATATCAATTTCTTTTCGTTAATCATTATTATGAAATTTAATTTTTACTTCAGTCGAAATTGTATTTTCGCCGCCAAGTTATTTTGAAGTGCCACCCCGAATTTGTTTCAAATTCACTGAAATCATGTTCGTAATTTTTCATTCAATTTAATGCTTGAGAAGTATCGAACTAGAGGGCGCAAAATAATTTCATTGTCTGGACAAGTTGTTCGATGTATGTTGTAGTTTGTGCTTAAAGAGTTTGATTGGGTTTGAGGTGCTCTGTTTTATCGCAGCATCGGACCGTGTGAATGTGAAGACGAGCGGCTACTCCAGGCATGATGAAGGGGTGCTCTACTCGATAGGTGCTTCTCGAAACAGTTCAATTATTCCAGTGGCTGCGTCTAAAATCTGGTTAGCTCGTTCTAATCTACTGTACTCGTTTGAGCACAATTGAAAAATATTCAAAAACAATAAATAACCTAAGAAATAACTAAAGTTACTGTATTTATGAACCTCTTGTTAGCTATTATTTGTGACGAGTTTTACAGATGCAATTTGAAATGTATGTGATCATGGAAAGATATAATCGGCAAAAGTCGCAAAATTAGCTTAGTTGAAATGGATAAATCTATTATCTTCTCGACCATCAAACTCAACATTCTTAGCATTACGGGTAGCATTTATCGGAAGGATTTTAATTGTCAATACAAGCCTGCAGAAAACGTAGGTTTGTCCGTGTAATATATTTACCGAATTTCATTATTTGAGAGTTTGAATCCTGCGGGAGAGACAAGTAATATTAGCGCACAATATTTGAATTCTCAGAAACGTACTTTTAAGGCATAAAAAGGAGTATTGCTTTTAGCTTAAACGCGAACGTTTCCGCATGAACGGCTTATGCAATATGGCGTACGCACGCAGGAATCTTCGAGGTCTAGAATGAGTTAATATTTTCGGGCATATTTCTCGTGCCTCGTCGTGTGAAATTTCGGTACGATACACAAATACGTATTATTTTGAGCTATGTGTGTATTTCTGTGAAAGCGGGGCGCGAATGAGGGCCTTCTGGTATTGCTAGGTGGACCTGATAACAATTATCTATGAATCTCGGGCTTGTGCGACCCTCTTAGCAGGTGCGGTGCAGGGGGTTGTCCCCTGATAGTTGAGGGCCGTGCCGTTACTGAGGCGCATGCATACAGGATTCAGGGCAGCTGAAGGAAGGGGGAGTCTGTCTCCCGAAAAAGTTCTCCTTAGTGAGGGACTTCTCTCGCAAATAGCGTTGCTCAGTGGCGTCTTCAGGTACAGACTAAAAACTTACTCAGTTATAAGAGTATTGGAGGTGGGCCTTCTTTTCATTCTCTTTTTGTTTCGCTCGTAATATAGATGGGATTATCGAGTGACTGATCTCAAGAACGAGTTTATCCGTTTCTTTTAATTTCCCATTTTGGCTACAAGATGCTGATGTCGCCTCATTTGAGGGTGGTATGGCAGACTGTGACAAACTCATCACTGATATTTGACATTCTTGTCCCCGCAAACGAAACTTTTAAACTTCTAGTTTTATCTAAACGATCGTCACAACTGAGCTGACTGTTGTGCTACCCTGATTAAAAGGCTTTTCTTTGGGCAAGCTCAGTATTTTTTCTTTTGTTTTGAGACTGACTTTCTATGAGAGTTCGTTAGATTACTGAGCTTCTCTCAAGCGTACAGTGCAGTCGTATAAGTATCTATTGTTCGAATTAGTTTTGAAATTGAGTTTGCTCCATTCTTCATTTTGCTTGTGTTTTCCGTAGTGTTACATCTCTGATATTTTGGTAACTCTTCTCTCGCAATCACTTCCGTTCCCAATTTTCTCACCTCATTATCCGTGAGATATGAAACTCGTAGAGCAAACACACTTTAGGGTTCCGTGTATCCGATCAAGAAATGGTAGTACTTCTTTCTTTTGCTTAATGATTATGATATTGAGCTCTTGTACTCCTCGAGTATTGTGCATGTGCAAGTCCTGTTGTGTTGTATGAGGCCTTGGGTTACTCTTGAGCGTTCTTGCTCATCCTGATGTAGGAAATTATGCTTCAGTTGACGGTTGTGGTTTCAGTTTGCAGGAAACTTGACACTTTTTCTTTGACCTTTACCTCCTCGGAAGAAAAAGGTACTTTAATTCGCGAACTTTTACACGATTCAGGATCGCGCACTTGTCTATAGCAGCAGGCAGAAGGACATTTTTTCTAAGTGTTTGGAGTGGCCATTCTTGTAAACCAAGAATTGACTATCAATCGCGTGCTTGCACTCTGTAACTCAATGTAAAATTTATCTTTTATGAAACTTTCAAAGGCTACGATATCTTACGGCAATACGGATATCTTACGGATATCTTACGGCAATCCTAAAATTGAAAATTTTAGGATTGCTGGTCCGAGTTTGACTGTAAAGTTTTGCTTTACACGCAGAGTCTGTCTGATTCTAAAGTGGTAAATTTGGGTTACGGTCTAGCAAAGTTGAAAAAATGTAAATCTCTGACGTTTTTATTTATTTGTATTGAAGAAAGCTCCTACTTAAGTCATTAGTAAAATTTGTAATGGCTTTTTCAAGTATCCGTTTGATGAGAGAGAATTCCTTGTTAATTCAGAAAATCCATCCTGCACTCCAAAGCGGAATTAAGCCCTCGTCGTATCAGAGGCGATCTTGCCCGCTGGTTCGATGCTCCTTGTTAGCTCTACATGAGAAGCTTACGGTCTCACTTATTCTCGTGGAGCAGGCTAGAGGTGATGATCGCTGAATGACAAGCAAAAGTTACGTAAAGTCTAGTCAAAGCTCGAGTGAATTTTAATGTTCATATCCCAAGACAATGCAAAACATTTGACGTCCATTATCATGGACGTATTTCTTAATCATTTTCTTCGTACCCACGTATGGGTGGTTGTCACATCACTGGAACATGTATATGTATCATGCTACTGAAAGTCTGGAATCGAGCAATTTCCTTGATGCGACGCTCGCGTTATGCAGTCTGCCGAAATACAGCAATTTTCGCATTAATGTGGATTTTACTGCTACTTCTTTTCCATACATTTTCCATTTGACCAAAGGGAGGGCTGTAGATGACCTGTTAATACTGTATATGGAACTCATGAACGATAACCCAACAGATGACGGGTTGTCTAGTTCATCACACATCTGCGCCGAGCTCGGTTCCAGCCACAAGTGTACGGCCGTGCCACACAAATGTGCCGCGCTGGGTGTCTCGTAGTGCACGGGTCACAGATGTGGAGGTTTCAACCCTAGTGTATAGTTTTCCATAATTTGATATTGCATTTTTTGGGAACAAAACCTCCCTTACCTGCGTTTGACCTGCGCACTTCGTCCGTCTGCGCAGCATGAAACGTAGCTCCGTTGCGGGAACCTAACTTGGAATTCCGGAGATTACTGATAAGATGGTGTGGAAGTGGCTTTAATGTATCTTTAACAATATATTTTGAATTGTAGGTATAGTAAGTGTTATCATATTGCAGTCGTCGGAGTGTGTTCAACTGAATTCATCGAGTAATTTTGTTTGATTAAATGTGGCTCACATTGAAGAATTGTCTTTAAAAGATGTTAAAGCTCTTTAGATGTCATTATAAACGTTTTGGACAATTAAGGTGTTCTTTGGAGAGTGGTGTGTTTTGTTTCTTTATAAGTCTATATGTACTCATATAAGCTTCTGTTCAAAAAGTCCCTTGCAATTGAGTTTATAATAGCTCTCGCCCTAGTGATTTGGTATTCCTTGCTTGGCTTCCAGACGTAATAAGGCATCCAGCTTCCGTCTCGTCGTAGTGTGCGTAGCAGCGGGTTTTCCGCTTTAGTTTTATCTCTAGACACGACGAGGTTCAGCCTCAACCTGCAGTGCCACTTAAACCCAACCGACACTACATAGAATTTGCCATCGATTTCGCAGCCCGTCAACTTGCTTGCTCTGCCTTGTGAGAATCGGAGCGATGAGAAATGCCCTCACACGCACGAATTTATTATTCGACTTGATCAATTTGACACTAGATGTTGTGTTCACTGTTAGGGTGTTAAACTACGCAGAATAATTTTTCACGCTTCTATATAAGTTTTTTTCCAACTGATTCGAGCTTCTTACTTCTGATTTGAGCTGTTAGATATCTGATTTGAGCTTTTTTACTTATGATCATAGTCTTTTTAGAATTTGATTTGTGTGATTAGAATTCTGATTAATATTGTAAGATCTGTTTTAGTGGTGAAACTTGACTTTTTTGCGTGAATCATGATTTCGTTCCTGTGTTCTTTGATAATATCTTCCTAATTTTACGCCAATAATTGATAGATAACTTATTCATAAGTAAGTTTAATAATGAATTTACAGGGTGCTCCTGATAAGTAACACGTTTTTTGACGTGTTTCTATAAAACACTTCGATGATAAATATTCATCTATACTGGAGAAAGGTAGCGCTACTGTCGTTGGCTCAGGGTCCTATTGCAATTTACTGCTCCATAAGCTGCTCTGTGATTCTACACGACTACGTAATCTGGCTTTTTTGGATGACCTTCCTTGAAAGACGAGGATGGGTCACTGAGACAAGATCATTTCGGCTCTGGTTTTTAATTCCAATGTACCTCGTATATAAAAAACTTGTATTTGAGGGCCAGACTTGGAGGCTTCGGCTTGTTCAAGAGCTACTGTATTTTGGATTTCATCTGCTTTGGCTTGTTCAGCAGTGGTTTGGACTTCATCAACGTATCTTGGTTGATTGTGACACTGTTATCTTCTCATCTTATACATTTAGTTGCGTAAGTCGTCCACTACATCTGCCTAAAAGTTAATATTCAACTTTATCTCCGTTTCGATGGCCCTTATGGGGATGCTGAGTGGGCTCGTATTCCATTTCCTGGACCTTCGCATTAAACTTGACGTCTCTCATCCAGTTAGACCACGTAGAATAACCCTGTCTGGTACTTGTTACTCCATAATTGTGGTCGGAAGTAACCAACTCACGTTGAACTTTCTTTACAAAACAACCATCGCCTGTAAGTCACTTGGCGCTCTGGAATTATGGCCACCAGAATCTGTGCACATCACTGCTGCGTACCGTTTTCATGTGCGTATCAAAAACTCGAAATTCACAATTTTTTTTTTTACTTAAAACTACACGTGACGACAGTGCAGACTACAATCCGCTGATGAGAGGAACACCGTTTGGAGTGACCTTACCTGTTCCCAAGATATTCCAGTAAAAACGTGGTATTTATTTTCGGCACCCTGTATACGTAATGCTGTGTTACTTTTGACTGAGACCGTAGCCTATGGTCTCAGCTCAACTTAGATTCTGGGGTGTTAATATTTTCATTGTAAGTCATGAAACTTTAGGGTGTGACTCTACGATAAACTTTACGCCTGAAATATGAAAATTTAACCGTTTAATTGATTTATTATTATGCAAACATTCTCTTTTCCTCTGTGTATTTCATTTAGCCTTTAAGTATATTTGACATGCGTTTGAGTAGCATTTAACACAATTTGTATTCATCAATCTAAATATGTGCCCAAATAGAGTAAATTACACGTGCCTCCAAAGAAGGTCGCCATTCTCCTTTGCTGATGGTCGCTGGTCTCAACTTAGCAATACTTGGTGCGTCTGCACAATTGCCGGGCGCAGCGTTAGGGTAATGCATAGAAGTAGACGACTCCATTGAAATTTTACTATCCTGCACTACTGTGCGCTTGTTATGAGCTATTAAATTTGGAAAGTGAACAATAGCCGTGTGCAAGGAATCGTTCTCAAACGCATAGTTTTAGCTCATTGCGAAACTTGCAATAATATTAGAGAATTTAGCAATAAAGGTAGCGCGGAGTGCGTGGGGTCTTCTATTCATCACCATATTCATGCTTTTACATTCTTTCCCGTCTTTCACACATCCGCTTATTTACGTCTTTACTTGATCATGAATTTTAGGCTTGACTTGCGAAGGCTCTTCTCAGCCAAGCTCAAGTTCTGAACCCTCTAAGTACTCTGCTTCCGAAAAGATAAGTCCAAAACTTTGGTGTGCACATGATTGAAGGCCACATTGCAGTCTTGTTCGTGGCTTGTCGTGGACAGCGAGAGTTCTTTAAAAATGTGTTCACTGATTACGCGAAAAGAATTTTTTTGTGAAATGAAAGCGCTAAAGAATAGCGACTGCTATTCACTCTCTAGTCGAGTGCTGGAGCGTTGCGAAAGCGTTTTTGAAAGTATCCTAGAGACTTGCCTTAATGACTGCTTCAAGCTGTCCTAGTTTTGAGCGTTTTGGCTTGTGCTTCCAACTAAGGAAAATCCTTTTGATGCATGAATAGACGGTAGAAAGGCTGATAGGAAGTTGCTTACTTCAACACTCCAGCGTAATTCAAGAACTGGATGTTTACCGCTATGAGTACGATATCCGCTCTGGTGGTTTGGTTTCCTGCCTTCTCAGAAAAGGAGATCCTGGTGCAGATTCAGACCTCGGTACCATGTACTCTAGCACGTTCAACTTTTCGACTGGCAGGAAATGTGCTGGAAAGTGTCTCAGTATATTTTTGGGTCCCCTAGATTGCGGGAAGACCCAGATGGTGCAATTCGTAGTCTCCTCTCTAGGAGTGTGGTACATTCACAGCGTTTATCGTACTAGCGTCCCTTGTGGCTGTTGCTTTTCTGAAAACTAGGGGAAGTTGTCTACACCTGGTTTAAGGAATCCTTTGCAAGTTATTGTTGTCTTATTTATTGTATTTTCCCTTAGTCAGGGGATAGCCAAAAACGTCAACAAAATTTTGCTTGACTATCGCCGCTTTAGTGTCCATTTTCCTCCGTAGTTTTATTGCTAGGTGATTTTTACTGTTCAAGACCCCTACAAGTTGCTGCGTCTTTCTCACAATATATGATACGCAATTTTCCTGTTGACTTCTGGAGCGAATTTCTTAGAACACTGTTGAAGTTTCTATGCCGTGCCTGGTTGCATTTACGTAAAGTATGCTAATTATGCTCCCCTGTTTCTTGAGTGCTGTTCAAATGGCGTTTTAGATCATGAACCAGGCTTGAATTTGATTAATAAAATTTGCACAAAATATTCCTGGTTTGGTTTGTTAACACCACTGTATCCGGGATTGAATCTAACGCAATTCAGCACATTCCGTTGTTTCTTCAGTTTGATTACACTGTTGCCTATTTTAGGAAGAAATAAATTCTTCAACTATTTAATGTTTACGAAGGGTCTCAAATTCAACTATCGAATGTTTCCGCGGGGTCTCGAAGTACAATTTATTGCAATGTACACGATTCTCGCTAACTGAAACAACACAGCGGTTACGGGTCAGTTGTTTCGATGAATGGCAACATTACAGTGAGAGATGTCTACTTTTGTTTATGGTTATTCAATCCGATACTTGTCTTAACCATTACCTACGCCAAAAATGCCTATTAAAATAAACTTGATTCGCACGAGCCCTGTCAAACTGGCTAGGGTGAGCACATGATGGAGAACGGGCGTTACTTATGACAAGAGTATACGCACCTTTCATGGGAAGGTCGTGGGAAACAATTTATCGTAAGATTGGTCAGTATTTGAGTTCCTTATCGCAGCATTTGCTACTAAATTTGTTCCTTTTTGACTAATGGACATAACCTTTGACGCATGCATCTGGTGAGGAAAAGCTACTTTCAGTTCGCTGAAGATCGTCGCTGAACGGGATTGTCGTTCAACGCATCTTGAGTTGTTGAGGTTGGCGCTCTACTGCAACGTGAGGTGTTCTCCAGCGCCACTCGGAGGACTGAGTTGTACCACTTATGTCTTAACCGTTTTTGCAGGAACCGGGGGACCCTTTAAATTTTCAAAACATCCCATTTTGGATAGGTTTCGTAATTTTGGGTCACGTTTTTTTATGAAGTATTTCAAGCGGCCTTTCTTTCCTTATAGCTTTTGCGATGCGAATTAAGTGAAAGTTAGGAGTTGCCTTGAATAACTTCTGAAATCACGACTCACTCAAGTATTTTGTGACAAATTAGAAGGTAAACCAGTATTGTATTTGAAGCAGCTACAGTAGCACATCTCATCAGGGCCCAAATTTTGGGACTGATCAGTTATATCAAATTTTCTTTGCGATTTCGCACGCCTGGAAGTGTACAACGCTATTTGCTGCAGCTAACATATCGTTGACTACTCAATATATTACATTAATATGGTTTCTCTCATTTTCCTTCGCATAGTTCTACAATAAAACTCAGTGGGAACTGTGCGTAAACGTCGATTGACAATATTGTATTCGTTGCGTAGGCTAGATAGTTTTGGCGACAAGCTTCTCACGTGACTACCATAATGGTGCTTTCCTTCAACGTATCTGTATCATTTGGTTCTCTACAGGGTGAACAGCAAGTCTTAGTTAATTTCCAGTTGTATATAATAATGATTTGGAACTGTTTCTTTGATAGTTTTGTGATGTTTATAAAGTCGAGTGATTCAGCACTTGTCATATATTTTCAGGTTTATTCTCAAAGTTTAGCATTTGTTTTCCAAATGAGAAATGGAGAAGCAATCATAGGATTTCACCGCACCGGTAAGACCTATTTTGAGATCATCAATTTACTTTGAGCTTCCAAATCAGCTATTTATCATGCTGTGAAGAGATTCAAAGAGCTTGACACTGCTAAGGATCGCCCGCGAAGTGGTCGACCAAGATCCGTTCGCACAATGAAAATGATAATAGCAGTCCGCGAGAGGATACGGAGAAACCCAAAGAGATCAAATCGACAAGTGACAAAAGATAAGATAAAGTAGCAAAACATGTGAAATATCGTCAAAAGTGACATTGGACTGTCTCCTTTCAAAATGAGAAAGCGCCGACACCTCATAGATCTTCAAGAACATTCAAGGGGGAAATGGCACTATCATTTAGGACGTAACGTAGCCTACCAAGGTTGTGCGATGCGTTATCGAGGCTCTATCCTTAAAGGCGCAGTGAGGCTTCATCGATCGTGTTCCAATCGCGAGTCCAGGCCCGGATCCCTGGGAGACTCTACATCGCTCGTACCTGTCCATAGCAGCTCGCTGCTTGGCTTGCCAGAATGGCCTTTTGAGTATTTCGTCTGAGTATTTTCAAGATTTTGGTATACATTGCTTTATTCTTCCTTCATCTCGCCTTCTCTTATCTAGATGGATGACCTATCTCTTTAACTTGCTCAAGATTGACGGTGACTCGACGATTTCTTGTTCCCACTCAACTCCAGTGTGGGTAACTAGATCGCTTATTGAGCTACAATTACAGGCTGCAGTGGGCCACGTTAAAATCAAGAGGGTTAACAGCAAGACAGCGATACCAGTCAGCGTCCAGGGTTTTTTAATTGGTCTCTTCGTTTGGCGTCAGTTTTTAATTGGTCTCTTCGGTTGGCGTCAGTATTTCATACGAGAACACTACTATGAGCCGCGGCAATGTCGTTGATAGGGTACTGAATGCCGTACTATAATAAATGAATGTAATCTTAAGTTGAAGGTTTCATTGGGTGAAATACTCTATGACAGTTTGCTGGTAAACATAGTTTGTTTATGAGTAGTTTATTTCAAAGGAAAGATGAGAACATTTGAGGTCCATTGCATGCTTCACTGAGAAAATGCCATACAAGTAAATTTTCAACGGGAATACAATTCGAGAAGAAATATGGTAAGTCCCGTAATTTTTTGACTGGACGCGTATTCTAGACATGACATGGTTCAAACATGCCTACGTATCAAATAAATACAATTTTAATATGAATTTTAGCGAGATTGCATCGCTTTGCTTAGTTGAAATGTGGAGCTCTAGGTAGCATGCATCAAGATTATGATGTTCAATAACAATGCTTTTAAACTTGTGTTACCTGAATAAGGCAGAAAATTATTCGAATTGGCCGTATGGTTGTGATGATTTGTTTTAAAGTGACTTTAAAGCCATTTCTTTGCTTACTAATTAATTTAAACATGATGTTGCTTTTGAAATAATCGTTTCCTGGAGGCACTGAGCGGCCTTCGGAGGAATAGTCTTCAATTGCTCAAAAACAACTACGCGCCGCACGTAAAGCATTCGCCCTTCGTAGCCATTCCGTAGCCATCGGGTAGGAAATCTTTAACTCTCTATAATACTAAAACTCTGATCATCTTGATTGTAGCCGTACCCACTTCTCAACTGTAACATTGGGAAAAAATTTAAAACTCATCTTTTAGTAATTAAATAAGGCCTTTCCCATCGTTTCATGGTAACGGTTCATTGGGACTGAAGTGAATGGATTATATTTTTCCTGGCTTTGGATATTTGTTAGGAAATGAAGAAGAATCATTTGGAGGCTCGAACGGGACTTGAAGACAGTTTGAATTATTAGAACCGTTATACGAGATTTTCGGACGTTATCGTGGGTACAAGATTTGCATGTAGCTCCAGTTTTCATTTCGTTCTTCGCAGTATCTTTTGAGAGCTCAAAGCGTTCGGATCCCACGTGAAGGGTCAAAAAGGAGTAAAGCGGCCGAGACTCAACTACGGGAATGAAGCACCAAAGTGTCTGGAAGGTTCTGCCGGCCAATCCGGAAGAAGAAATTAATTGGAGGCGAACAGGGAGCTTCGTCTCCAGAAACAGGCTGTAAAAAAATCTGAAGCAGCCGAAGAAAAAGAAATTCGTTTAGGAACTGCAAGAGAAAAACCAACACAACGAAGGAGCTGTGAAAGTAGAGAAAAGACTGAACATTCAGAGGAACGGAGATGAAAGAAGAAATCAAGAGACGCCAGTGGTGACAGAAGAAAGATTGAACCTTCAGAGATACGGGGATGAAAGAAGAAGAAATTTAAGACGCCTGTGGAGAGGGAAGAAAGACTCGCCCAGCAGAACGTATGAAATATATAGGGAACATGGGTTGTTTGTTCATACTGTGGTGCGTGCCTTTTCCAGGGAGAAACGACCACTTTCTGATGCTTGAACGGGAAAGTCAGATACCCACTAATGCAACCACTGCTCCATGATCTTTACGATTTATATTGCAATCAAGAGCCTGAAGGTATCCCTCCCCTTCAACGAATCAGTGAGAAATGATCAACAGTATATGAGTGTATACATGCATAAAGAACTTTCCTGGTAAAGCAAACGAATATTCATCATTTAATTCTCTGTGTTCGGGTACGAATACCACACATTTCTCAACAAAATTTATTGATTCCTTTGAGTTACCAAAAACAGTTAGTAATACCATCATTTTCAATCCACTTTAAATTCCTCTTGCGATGAAAAACATTGTCTCCAAATTCGTTAATTACACAAGTCTGCTCTATTTCGCATCACTGCTAGCATTTTCAGCGGAGTAGTTTGAATTCAGAGGCGAAACTTTTTATTTCCGACGGTAACGCGTGCTCTTTCATGACTCGTAAAAAAAGAAAAGTGCAGTGGGATGCAGAACATGACTTGCATAGTTTTCACAAGTGAATATTATTAGTTCACTGAGGTGTCTAGTACAACTAATTTAAAAATGTAGTGTAAATAGTTCACTTTACTGAACTAATAATATTCAATTTTGAAAACTTTGCACGTGCTCTACATCAATAATAAATTGTTTCAAGTTGTTGTAATGAGCCAGTTTTTCTTTCACGAGTCATTAAAGATCGCGTGTTACCATCGAAATAAATTGCGTCGTTCTGGAACACGAACGACTGCACTGAAAGGGCAGGCTGGGTTGTGAAGTAGAGCAGAATTAATTAACAAATTTGGAGACAACTTTATTTTATCATATGAAGAATTTCCTGTGAATTGAAACTGGGTCTTATTTGATCCAAAAAAATGTTAATAAGGAGCTCTGTACAGCCGCATGGGAACTGACCCGATCCCCACCTCCTGTTCCACACTTTCCAAGTGAAAGAGTACCGACTCCTCTTATTTTTCAAGCCTGTTTATATCAGCTTAATGACGAAGCATTTATGTCAGTGAAAATTATCGCTCTTAAATCGATTAAGTCGATAAAAGTCGATTGTAATAAAATGTACAGCTAAAATATAACAAAAGGATGCAGGAAATTTTTTCTTTGACATTTTTTCCCTTATATCTTCTAAATAGGAACAATTAGTTGGAAAGAACAACTTTAACAATTCAACGTTTCATTCACAGTGTACAAAAGAAATATTCTCTAACTTAAACTAAAAGTCAAGTTACCAGCCTGGGTAGTTGAGAGCGTAGGCCAGAATGACACGTCCTCAACACCTGGTACCCTGCAGCAACCAACTCTCGTGACGTAAACTTTTTTGTTAGCAGCTGCTCAACCAGCACGCTAATATCCATCAACTAACTACCAATCTACGAACGAGCAATCTACGCTAGGTCCAATGCTTAGCCGATTAAATAAAACTGCTTCGACGCCAGATTAAATAAAGGAGTAGAGCAGAGTGATAAAAACTTGATTGTGCAAGTGCAAACAGGGTAGATTGCACAGTATCTTACTAAATATTTACGGTAGAGCTCCTAATATCTGGACTTAGCGGAGAGTCCGAATATAAAAAGTTGGTCGAATAGTCTGGATATGGGGAGTCATGCCGTGGATTAAAATAAACAAATGAAATCTATTTTTGCATGAACTAGGAAAGTTATACTGTAGAGAAAACCACTTATTTACCCTCGGTTTTTATTTTTAAAATGCCACGTTTTTACATTAATTTTGAAAGTTTATTTTTTCAATTAATTTCTATTATTGTGTTAACCAACTCTAGCCATTTGTGTAGAATATACATCTGAAATTATTGAAAATAAATTTCCAAGAACGCAGAGAGTTCAAACTAGATAACTATCTTTCCATCCAACTTAAATTCATGAACAAAGCTGTGAGTTCGACGGCTGCTGCCCCTAAAGGCATACAAATAAACTATTTAACCGCTTGAATTAAATTACTCGAGTTCCAGTTCCAACCTTTAAATAGTTAAATTAATGACAAAGCATTTATATCAGTCAAAATTATCGCACTTCTAAACAAAAGTCGATTGTAATAAAATGTACAGCTAAAATATGTCTCGTTTACACTTGTTGAAAAAACGAGTATCTTAGCAGTTAAAGCATGCAATAATATTACCCTTCAATATATCAAAAATAATTACCTTATTAGAGCTCCAAAAATTTACTCGATAAGAGTAATCCTATTGCTACAAACAAGGTTCCTGATCGGTGGAAGCATTCCGTTATCAAGCTGGCATGCATATCAGCAAGCATCAATAAAGCATCAAATTGTAGGTCGAGATGTCTTTTACCTGATCCAAATTATTAAGAAATGAGAACAAATTTATTTTAAGCACTCTTATTGATAAACAAAACATAAGTATTGAAAATAAATAAGCATGTTGGAAGAACGTGGTTATATGTAGTACCCAAGACACCCTCCCCAACGCCACCGAAAAATATACTGTTCAAAAACATACATATTGGAAAAAAGCTTCTCACTCTTCGTAATTGAATAATTTCGAAACAAAAGACCCGAGCATAAACACAAATTGAGTAAGCGTCTCATACCCATGACTAGTTTAAGAGTTCGCTTCACATCCGCTTGAGATTAGTAAACGTATCTTTTGGTTTCAAAATTATTGAATTACAAACGGTGAGAATTTTTTCTTGGTCCTCTCCGTAGATTGAAAGAATCTAATTTTATAACTGCTGCTTGATCTCAACTGCGTGGTCGACAGTGCTAAGCGCAAACAACATTTACAGGAAGTGTTGAAACTTGGAAAATCTTAAGCCGGTGGCTTGAACTTTCACCTCTATTTGCCGGAATATTGAGTTTTCTTGATACAATTGCCAGGGAACGATAGGTTATTGAAATAGATGACAAACTTTACCTAGATAATTATTTATACTTCAGCCCTACATTTTTTTAAAAAGTTATGGAAATTAAGGTTTTTCTCTTGCTTCTTTGATTTTGATAAAACTTAGCTTGAAGCTTTAATTATTAAAATCAAAGATAATCACACAAAGTTTTTCATTGAGAAAACTTGAAAAATAGTCACTGCAAATCTTGATTTGCGTTTCGTTTAGCTTTGATATTTGAAATATTCAGGTACGTTACCGTTGTCATATTTTTTGCAATATAAATATTGGATTCACAATGTAATAGTAGTATTATGCTTGTAATTGCTATAAGTAAGATTACTTCATCGAAAATAATTTCATTTATGGTATTCTTACGTGGATTTTTAAAAATTTCTCGCTTATAAAATCTGACGATTATTCACTGTACATAGAATATAGCACTGGTAATTTCCAAAAATGTTTTAGAGTTTCACAATTCCCCATCGGTAAGTACAGCGCATTTTTATATTCCTACTTATGCTTCTTAAGACAACGTGCACTGCATTTTTTTATTGAACATCGGTCAACTTTGTTCTTTAACGAAGTCTTCAGTTCAAATTGTAGTTTTATGTGCACAACTTGTAACAACGAATATTTGAAATCACTGAGTATCTTGTACATATGCGGAATGTTTGGTATATATTATTAGCGGAGCAAGACTTTTGCGTACATAGTCTACGTTAGAATTTATTTAATTGCAACTATGCAAATAAGATTGCACTGTTTATAATGCATATGGAATCCTGCGTGATGATGAATGTGTGTAAGAATTTTATAGTATCAGCTTGGCATAAGTACACAGACCACTAATAAATACTACTACTTGCACTACACTAGTATAAAGTACGTTAACCATCGATGCTGAAGCTAGCATATATTTCCTGCATTCAAATTTACTGAAGCCCTAGCAGCACCTTGGGCTAAGTCTCGTTTTGCTTACTTCCATCAATTAAATATAACTATAAATTGGGTTATCATTTCTGAATGTAAAAAAAGTTCGCGTGAATTTTCACTTTGAAACTTCAGTCTTTTCTATGGTGTCGATCTGAGTATTGAATTCAATTATTTTCAGGTGTCTTCATCGAATTGTTAGCTTGCTATGCGCCTTAGTTTATGGTAGCCTTTATTTACCCTCCTAAAATTAAGGGCCAATGGCCATCGTGCGGCGCATTAAAAGTGCGCATGGTGGGCGCGTGTGCGTAGGTCTCGTGCCAGGCAACCATCGTCCACTAATGGATCACAGTGGTCATCGGTGCACGGTGACGAAAAGCGCCTTTTAATGACTGGCACCAAATTACACAGCGCCTTAACTCACAAGCCGCGGCCGTCACGCTATGTTGAGTGGCGTGAGCCCCGCTTCACTGAGCCACTTGCTCGCACTCGCTTCATGTGCTGCCTCAATTCCTTAAGAATTTATTGGCGTTACTCTAAGTGATGTTGAGCGTGGCTTCACTGTGTGCGTACACAGTTATGCTATTATGGAAATACTCGCGGGAGGTTTCGTTTCTAGGCGATACCTAAGTGCTGCTAATTTAAGGTTGTCTTACTACTTTCTTTTCGTTGGTTAAGCCATTATGAAAATACTCGTAAGGAAGTTACGGATACTCCAGGCGATTTGAGTTTAATGTTATGGAAGTGGACAAAATTGTTCCTATTAAGGGTCATGATCGTGGGAATGAGTCGCTATAAATTCTATGAAAGGAATTCGTGAGAAATGTGCCTAAAAACAGAGCCACAGAGCTTCTAAAAATTATGTTTCGTAAAATTGGGGTTACTCAGATTTGACGGATATTCCATTAAGGACACTCGAAGACGGACCGCAATTTATGTCAGTTCTGAGTATTTTCTGGTGACCAATAAGTATTGACAGACACGTCGAACAAGTGAAAATGACGCCTATTTACATTCTTTACGAGGTACCTTGTGTTCCAGATGAGCGGTCAAAGAGTTTTGTAAAGCAAGTGCATTCCTGTGAAATGAGTTCTCAGTTTTGTAGCAGAGAACTGGAAGTGCTTGTCATCGATAATTTTCATGGCCGTCATTGAGTCAGTTTTGAACTGGTAAAACATAAATTGGTTCTTCTGTTCCCATCTGTGAGTTAATTCTATTCACGAAAATAGATTAACTTGAATCAACGCTTTGATTTAAAAACGTGACTCGTAGGGCAATATGTAGCAGAGAGCGAGTTTACTGTCCGTATGTTAGCGATCGCCCCTCGGTCATGCATTAAAATCAGTCGTCTTCGACTGAGAATTCCAGGTAACTTGTTTGCTCGCTAAAGTGAAGTGCTCTAAAAATTACCACAAAGCTCGTCCGTGAGCAACTATTCGCATCAGTTCTTAAAATTGTCATGTGATTGAAGCTTGATGCGTCGGAATGTTCACTAAAATTCTTTATTTTGAAGTCTATAATTCATCCTTTTTCTCTTAGTTCGAGAATTTAGGCAATTTAGATTTTCTAACCAAGTGAACGGGTTGTGATCGATTGTTAATTTTCTATTATGCATATAACTTTCATGTTTTTAAAGTCTAAAATATTTTAAAATTTTACCCAGGAGACTTGAGTGTCATTACTTTCAGTTTGAAATGCGTGTCCCAAATATATTTTGAATTCCAGTCGTCAAATTCATTTTCATGCTCTTGATTCACTCCCGCTCATATTCTTGTATCCATTTGGTGCATTCTATAGTTGCTCAAATAATTGAGCCCATTACAATAGAAATATTTTGTTTTCTCTATTAACTTTAATTTTAGAATTTGGTTGGCCTGAGATAAACCTAATAACGCGAATGATGAACATCTATTTTTTCTCTACTCGTAAGTAAATTTTTTAATCATGTGCGTTTGGTAATTAGGAACAATATTTCTAGGTCTTCATTTCATTCTGTTGTTTTTTCTAGAAGATGAGATTGATTATAGATCATTTTATTTTCTGATGCCGTACAAATCTGTTATTTAGTGCACCAGGGCGGGCGGCTAGAGCGCGCACTAGGCCGACGCAGAGCGGTGCTGTCAGTGCGACCCTCAGGGAGGCAAGGCTACTTCGTCGACTCAAACGCCGAGTTCTTCAAAAGCATTAGGAGATCCTTTAGCTTCTCTACCAGTAGGATAACATTTATTTCGATGTTAACTAAAAACCTATTGTAAATTACACAATCTTCCCTAATTCATGTTCTTCACAATTTTGTGCTATTTCACTATTCAATTTAATACCAGAGACTAGAAACTACCGACTATTCATATGTATTAACAGTAATATATTGATGATAGACAAATTTGAAAGTTCATTGATTTGACCGCACAGGAAAAGCTTTAGTATAAATTGTAATAACCCATTCTTTTATTTCGAGTAGTTCCAAACAAACTGCAAATTAGGGTTCTAACCCTGGAACAGAACAAGAGTAAAGTTTCGTTATTTGATATTATCGGAGCACGGGTAAATTTTTTTTCTTTTTAATTTCCAATAAAATTGCAGGGTGTCTTATGCTACTCCTATCTCAACAAAGGACTGCCAAATTTCTTCACAGTGGATGCACAAATTCTTTAACAGCGGGTTTTAAATAGTTGAACTCTCAATAATAATAAAATAGTCTCCAAAAAGTTTCAATGGGTCTCAATAGTCTCAAATAGTCTCAATGATAATAAAATAGTTAGTCTCAACACACGATGACCAAATTTCTTAACAAAGACTAGACAAATTCTTTAACAAAAAGTAGACAAATTTGTCAACAAAGAATAGACAAATTCTTTAAGAAAGGGTAGAAAACTTCCTTAACAATGATAGACAAATTCCTTAACAAAGGGTAGGCAAATTTTTCAACAAAGAATAGACAAATTCTTTAAGAAAGGGTAGACAAATTCCTTAACAATGAATAGATAAATTCCTTAACAAAGGGTGGACAAATTCTTCAACAAAAGATAGACAAATTCTTTAACAAAGATAGACAAATTCCTAAACAAAGGGTAAACAAATTCCTGAACAAAGGTTCGTCAAATAGTTCAACAAAGAATTGCCAAATCCCTGTACGTTCATCGAGTGCAGCAAAAACTCTCTGGAGGTGACAGCTGGATGAGGTACCTAAGAAAATACCAGCAGATATAATTCCTCGAGATGAATTCAGCATAGTTGCTTAAAAAATAGCGATCTCAAAGAATAAGTCTGCTCTAAGGGCAGTGAAACAACATATATTCAAATATTTGTGTATTTATATGTAAAATTAAACGATTTCTTTCTACGAAACCCTTACTAAGTCTTCGTTGCATCTATTGCTTTGCTGAACTCTACTAGTGTTTAAAGAGCTACAACAGATGTTTATGGATTTTTACTGCGTACGTGAATCATTAACAAGTATGTATTGAGCAAGCGGTTCACAGAAGGAAGTTTTCATAATCAGGTAACCACTTAGACACAATTGTGCTCGTTGAAGGAAATATTTGCGACTTAAAAGAATAAATCACTATATTATCCTTGTTTTTTTTTAATTTGAGATTCACAGGCTGCTAGTAATCTTTATCGAAGAAGGAATTTTTGAGTTTTTGATACGTATGGGCAATATTTTTACAGTAATTCTTTAGGTTTTCAATCAAGACTACAGGTGTGATAGTACGGAAGAATATTTCGCTCTTTTCCATTCAGCAAACGGGGCTCCACGGTTTGCTTGAATACATTTAATAAAAAAAAAATTCACCGTACGGATTGGAAGGAGTGCCTTTTGATTTTCCACTATTATTTTTTCAGATTTAATAATATTCTACAAGGGTTAGAACTATTTTTTCCTATGAGTTTGACTGGCTACTTGAATATAAATATAATTGTAGTGTATATATTCGAAATTCAACATTTCTTTAAATCCAAGTCTTATTTAAGCAAAAGAGCCGATCACTCACCGTGACACGGAGAGACTACAGTTGACAACAACTCTGTTCGCAACATTGTTCTTGTAGGAATAGAACCTTTATTAATTCCAACACGTTTTACCGTTGGGTTTTTAATGCCTTACAACTACTGGCGTGGTGAAGAATGTAAGGAATGTGTGGTTTAAACTTCTTTTTCCAAGGGAAGTACTCCCTGGTTACGTGAAAGTGCCTTGAAAAGCCTAAATTTGAACCCGGGTCCTCTCGGTTACGAGGCCATCTTACCAATACGCCATGGAGCCAACTCACTGACGTTCTTAGTAGCGACTTCGAGGCACAGAACTGAACCGCCTACGCTAAATACGGTGACTTTGCGAGCTATAAGTCCTCATACTCTGCCGACTGACAGGCCGCGTGTCACGCTGGGGCCGCTACTTCGATCTTATTTATTGACGATAGGCTATTTGCCTGCTAGGGGGAGGAACGTTTCTTGGGAACATTCTCACGACAGGGGGACATGGGAACATTCTGGGGCGAGTCCAGCAGAAATGAGGGCGCACCCGCTGAGTTTCTTTGACTTTGTGTGACCGACTGCCCGTATCATAGATTCTACCAGAATTCTGCTGTGCAGAGATCATTCTGTAAAGAACTAAAGAAATGAAAATCGGTCGAGGCGAGGTCCGAGGAATGTGGTAGATAGGGTAGTAAAGACCAGCCGAGCTGCAAAATTTTTTCTTGCGTCTCTTCTGCAGCGTGTGGTCTTGCGTTGTCATGAAGGAAGATGACCGTTTTCAGTTGACAAGTGCTAGACCTTTATTTCTCAGATTTTCATACTCACGCTGCAGTTGCTCCACGGGCAAGTTTGCATTTAGTGTTTGGTTGCGGCCCAAAGACCCATGATAGATAATGCCACGGCTATCCCACCAAACGCACAGTAGAACTTTTCTTCTAGGGATCTCAGGTTTCGGGACACGCTGGGGAGATTTATAGTTATCAACTGCCTTTTTATGGTAAATCTTGTCATAAGTGACCTATTTTTCATAATCTGTTAAGACACGATCAAGAAAGGGGACATTTCGCTACCAGGAAAGATGGCTCTTTGCGTTGGAAAGACAATCAGCTTAATTTTTTTTCATTCAAGGCATGAGGAACCCAAACGTTCAGTTTGCTAACTTTAACCATCTTTTTGAGTAGAGGCGCATGGTGGGCTGTGAGGTATTGAGTTCTTTCATAGATTCACGAATGCTTAGAGGAGGATCATTCTCAACTAAGGTTCTTAAAGCATCTTCATCGATGTCCGATGAGCACTCAGGTCTAGGTTAATCTTCCAAGCTCAAATAACTAGAACGAAATTTTGTAAATCAATTTCTTACTTGTCGATCTGTTATGACATCCTGGCCATAAACGCTGCATATTTTCCTCGCGGTCTCTGCTGCCCCATTTTCCTGTTTAAACTCCCTCATCACATGTCGAATATGTAACTTTAGGTTTTCCATTTCAAGGGTTATTTTTCACTAGTGGACGCGCCCTGCAAAAAATGGTGGGTCAAACGATGTTAAATTCTTAAGATACCCTCTTATTTACGGTCACTCTGACCTGAAAAATGTTATTTTCAGTATCACTGATACGGACTGCTTTAGCTGATAGTCTCGCTATAAGTTAAGGACGGACGGAAGGACCAAGCGGGCACGCAACACTGGACTATTATTATATAGTGTGATAAAATTGCAAGTGATACTGCAATGCAAGTGATAAAATGGCTCGGAAAAATATTCCATTTGGACTAATGAACCAGAGTATGAGCTTTTTAAAATGAACAAAAAGCATTTCTAACTTACATCAGAGAAATCGGAAATTATTTATGAATCGACGTAATATTTCAGATATCGGTAAAATATACGGTAAAACAGACGATGCCGATGACTTTTTTAAAAAAGATTCTAGTTTCCGCCACGGCTTCTTCGATTGTTCAACGCATGTTCACCAAGTGGGGCTTTGATAAAAAAGGCGAGGACTCCATCCGTGACTTTGGGCCAGTGATTTCTCTGTTAATTAAAGGCCATGCTCGTATCTTGCCACGACATGCGTCCGGGGCAGAAGTGCCCGTAATATTTTACGTACAACTTCTGTGGACAATAACCCCTCCTTCTATGTATACATGGGTGAATAAGAGCTGTGTAAAATTGAATAATAGAGCTAGGACGCTCAATTATTCGCTAGAAGTTTCACTTTTGAGTCTCTTGCATGCGTGAATGCAGTGTGCATTTCCTGGAAGATTTTAAATTTGTAGATAAATTAGTATTGGATTCTGTAAAACATTTTTAAATGAAAAGAAGCTGCTCTTATTTTATGTGCGTATAACTTCTTTTCCTCGATGATATACGGGTACTCGAAAATACTTTAGCAAAGTAAACCAGCGTAGTGCTGTGAACTTACGTGGCACACATCATCGGAAAATATCTCCGTCCTGAAAAAAACATATTTATTCCTCGACGTGGGATGGAATGAGAGAAATATCTACATCGAGTTCACAAAGACCGTTTTCGCGTCCAAACATCATCTCGTACCGACACAGCAACGCCACCGTCGACGCTACTTCTTTCCATCGACGCTACCCTCCAGAGTTAATATCTGATTTCTTGTTCATTAAGGTTTTTCAGTATTTTTGTATGGGAATACTGGTTAGATGAACCCTCTGTTTGTCGTTATTTGATTAGGATACGAATGAAGCCTGATTTTAGAACTTTAGAGTCATTGAGGGTTCGTGTAGACCCCGTAAAAGTGTGTACCAAGCCTATTCTATGACGGTTTCATCACGGAGCGAAGTGATTGCACCTCTTCCGTGTTTTAAGTTGGCAATGGTCGGATTACATAGACTAACTCAATAAATTCTTAGGGAACGCTGTGGGTACGATTGGCATCAAACTATCGATATCCATAGGAATATTCAATGAGATTAAAACTACTATACCTAAAGAAGCGCTAAGGATAGTGTACAAGGCATTTATTCATACGTATCTACCATAATGTATAGAACTATGTCATAGAACTGATCCAAATGAAGTACTTACTCTACAAGAAAGAGCTAGAACAATAAGAAATTTGAAGTATAACGCTTGCGCGCATAGTTCACATGAAACTATTACAGCCATTTAGTTTTCATTAATTCTTTCTTTGAACTTCAATGCACAAGAACTTTGACTAAAGGAAACGATGAGAACCTGAAACAATAAGAATATGTTCACCTTGACCATCTCGATTTATTGAATTATAATTAAAGTAAGTTTGTGCTTCCATGCTGCTCGAAAATTAGCTCACAATTTATTTTCCATTTCAATGGTATCAATGCTTGCAAATCATTACCTCCTGATTTTCTCAAGAAGAATTTTCTTGAACCATTCAGAGTAAATATTGAATCCTATATTTGATCTGTTTATTGACGAAGGAAATTGTTGAGGGCCAGTTTCATATCTGACTGGAACATTTAAACAACAGTCTCATTTCTGTGTGACACTATGTGCTATTATCAAGTATTGCATGTTCTAAAACTTGCAGTTTTCCCTTGGCGTGATATTATTAAATCATTAATTTAATCGTCATATTCCATTGCTCACACCTAAAGCTTTCGCTCAACGTGTGTAATTAAGTTTCGGAATACATTATCTTTTCGTTTTCTCTGACAGCTCGAGTTTGTACAGTACAATCGGAAACTCACATCTCACCGATAATATACGTTTTGCAAGAACTGCATGACACAAATCCGTAAAAGCTCTGTCATACTACAACTCTAACATAAATTTTAGATGTTAAAGAATAGATGTTTAATTCGTAACAGGCTCAAGTTTTTGTAATAATTTTACGGCCCATTTTATGCATAAGAGAATCGAGGTTGTAATGGGCCATTCTTTAACTGTAATTTTTGTACTTTAAGAAGTGTGGACAAAGAATCACACGATGACTTTGGTTAATATTTAACTTTTAGTGCTTAACCCTAAATTAAGAAACTCAATTAGAAGTTTTGAAGCGAGTTCCGCACGTAATTTTAAGGTTGTAGTCTAACCGATCACAATTAGAAGATTCAACGCGACTTTCACATTATAATTTTAAGGCCGTGGTCTTCCTGTTTGAAGACCTGATTGAATCATGCTTGTTCGTGAATGATTCAGGAATAAATCTTTTATTTTTTAATTTCACTATTTTCCAAAATTACACACAAATCTGATTTTGGGTAATATCCCTAATATTTTTTCACACTAAAGCCCCTGAAATTTCATACTGTGTATGGAAAAGCTGTTCCATGCGCAGTACTTAAATTTCGAATTTTGAGTGTACAACGATAGTAATTTTGGTGCATTGTTGCAGTAATCAGCGTATAACTTTATAGGCAATATAGGCCACGAAGATGTTTTAACTGCTATTGAGATGTCAAAAATCATCTATGACCTACACATGAAGCTCCATTGGAAATTGTAATAAATTAATTGACCGAAATCATCGCACAAGGAAAACGTTTGCCAACAACCTCGATATGTTCAATGATCGATCAAATGAGAGAAAAGTGCGAAAAATGCACCTGTATCACGTCAAATTCCATATCCTTTAAATAGAAGATCGTAGCAGCCCTCCCTAAGCCAGTAAGGAAGTATTCGAGTTTGCTGGGGCTCCTGTTGTTGCAAAATCCTCGATTCCCTATTTTCAGAAGGCCCGCCGATTTTGGCAAAGCAGATACCCGTACGACCTCCTGTGAAAGCTTTGCAAAAGAGGAAACGGCTTAAGTGGGCCCACAAGTAGGCCCAGAATTTCTTGAAACAGCTGTTTAAACATGTTACGGTCACTGATAAATGTAAAAGTACTTTCGACGGACAAGGTGGCTGGAGGAAAAGTCTGTCCTCCCAGGAGTATGGACGCAATTACCTGATTTGCATCGCTGTGAGGAATATAGCACTAAAGATGATGTTTGCAATGCCATCGAAACTACTGCTGAGAAGGTTTCATTGGATGATATCAAAAAAACGCCTTCATCAATGGACCAAAGGTTTTTATCGTTGATTTCTAAAAATGGCTGTAGTGCTAAGTAGTAGCTGTATAATAAAGTTAAATTTTAATTTTCAAATATTCATTCTCATTTCTTTGCATTAAATGAATGCAAATTGATAATTTTCTTTAATTTCTTCCTCGAATGGTACTAATAATTTTTTTGGGGAGGTATTCTCATATAAAGTGGGACAGTGATTACTACAACAATACTCCAAAATGGCCGCCCTTTGTTTACTCCTGGGTTGACCTTGTCAAAAATTAACCATACCTCATGGAACAAGTGTTTTAACACAGAGTGTGAAATTCCAGAGGTTTTCGTGAAACACTATTCCAGTTATTGCCAAAGACTGATTCGTATAGAATTTTAGAGCGTAGTGTAGTTTTGTGTACTTTAAGAATAAATGATACTCGTATTGACAAGCCCATAGCACAGGGGTTATATGTATATATATAAATGCTCTACGCTCTCATTGAAACAAGTTTCAACACACATTTCTCACTGCATTCACTTGTTCTGCAAGTATTATGAGGCAATTAAACACGATCTATTGTATTGTATGACAACTCTGTTGGAATGCAGTTTCTTTCAATTTTTGGACATATTTGCACATGTATGTATTCATGCATACTTTAGAATACCATTTGTACAGGATGCCCTAGAAGTCACGAAACTTATTCGGCCCACAAGTAACTATGAATAAAATTATCTCTCGCAATAGTCTCACTAAATCAATGTCTGTAATCTTACAGTTGTAACGTTTGTAACGAGAAAGTATTGTATGGAACTTTTTTCCCATCACTGTAAAGCCATCAGGAGAGCTGCAGGTCTAGCCTTATGGCTTCAGAATTATTTTTTACATTTTTATTGCAATATGAGTCAAAGAAGCCTATAGTGTGATCGTGTTCATGTGGTACAGTAAATGCAGAGTGCACCACCAACCTCTTTACTCAGCGTATCTCAACTGGTAATAATGGAGAGTCAATGTTCTTTGTAATACGTGAGACAGAAAAATGATGCGAAGTTTTATTTTAAAATATTTGGGAAAGCTTTCTAGCTTCAGTCTTTAAACTAGTGCTTATGTCGTAGATTATACGCCTGATACTTTGTACTGATGTATAACTGGTGAGACTTGTCGGACGCTGATGTTTCAGTGGCTCTCTGCACTTTCTCCGAGGGTATTTTTTTTTCGCTACAGCTCATGCATTGAATAGCTGAGCAAACAGTTTTCTATAAATTTAAACATTGAGAATCCTGAATATGATCGTGAGTGACGCTCAACGGTGAGACATTCTGAGTTGTGCCTCACTTTACTCAGCGGAGTCTGATGGAGTTTTTATACTTTCTGTTTTTAAGAAGAGAAAACACTGTACGATTGTATTTGATGTGTAAAAAGTTCATATCTGAAGAAGTCTTGTATGAGAGTTACTGTACGGGTTCAAACTCTTGATGGAGTTTTATTACTCATGTGTACTGGTGCTAATAATGCCTTCGGGTGAGTGAACTGATGCGAGCTGTTGCTGGATAAAAGACGAGTTCACAGGGCTGTGTATTTTTCTTTCAAAAGAAAAATTGAATACTCTATAACTTTGGATCCGAAAATATTTATCAATAGATGCTCGAAGGCCGCGCACTGCATCTCCTCTCTCGAGATTCAGCTAATTCCTTTAACTGGGACGAATGACAGTGCACAACAGATTCAGTTTGATGAGACAAGCACAAATCGAATCAAAATTAGTTTATTTTAGCTGGTTATTGCATGAATGCGCAATGATTATCCAAATAAAGTTAGTTAGCACGGTTACTTGATATATCGGCTGCCTTATTCTCATTAAAGTTTTAAAAAATCAAGAAATTAGATGCATGTTCAAAAAAAGAATTCCAACATATCCCAATAAAGTATTCATCGTTGCAAAGTTGATGACAATGATAATAAATCTGGAGAAGTCAAATACTTCTAAGTTATTTTGATTGCCCTACCCCTCTTTGGGTTATTGTTGTTATTTTATATAAACAGGGGAGAAGTTAACCTTTCTTAACAACATAAATGTTGCATGTATTTTTAAATTTTTATTGAGTTATTGAGAAATACAGCTGACATTCACTATACGAGCCCTTGTTCCACACCCTCAGTGGCAAGTTGAGCAGTTGTTAGTTGCTGGGGTTATACTAAGAGGTCGTCTCAAGTCCTCCAGGTCCTTTAAAAATCGCATAGAAAAAATGAGGCACAGGAGTAGTCATATCTGGTGTTAAAACAAGGCCGTAACTTCCGAAAGTTACATTGTGAAAACGTTACGTCAAACCAATAAGCAAACAAGAAACAAACAAGCAAACAAACAAGAAACAATCAAGTAAATATTTAAAACTTTTGCGAGTGTACATATAGATTTGCTGACAAGTTGGGAGACTTACAAGGCAACATCGACAAGGTGATCATTTCTTTAGGCCGTGATTGTACTTAAGATAAAATTATCCCGTATTTAGTTCATAGTGAAATGTTAAGACGTGAGAAGCTGGAAAGGAACAAAGTTTCCTGAGCTTTACAACGTCTCTGTTTAATGTTTAATGGAATTTAATGAACAAAATGTTATTATCAAACAACAAAGGACTAGTGGTTAGACAAAAATAACTCTTGATATACGCTCTTGCTGAAGTGAATTGAGATGAATGATTCCATAACAACTAGAAAACACCTGAAAGAGATTTCACAAATGGGAGTCAGCCATACACCAAACGCTGATTGCTAGACTATTTAAAGACAGAATTCAAAAGTGAGAGGAAAGGAGATGTCCGGTGACTAATTAGTATTGGTCACAGACTCTGTTGCTTTTTTGGTTCTCACGAACCCTTCCTCATCGGAATGAATATGTCAGCGATATCCCGATCTCCGATCTCGTACTCGCGACATTCCTATTGCTTTCGTAAGCAGCTAGTTCTGCCACACCAGGGAAGTTTGCGGCTGGAAAATCTGTTAGGACATGATGATTAAGATCGTGGTCACCATCGCCGCCAGTGTCCCATAGCTGCTCTTATTGTCCAGAGCTGCAACCCATGTAACTTATTTCTGGCATGAGTAAACGCTCACAATCTGAACTGTGAAGCTATATCTCCCGTCTGCCTAATAAATAAATCCCTCCAAAAATCCCAAGGATCTTTTCTCTCACCCACCACAAGTACCCAGACTTGTCATATTCCCTGTGCAAACCCGATCCTTTGGGAGAGGAATTGTTTTCACGAATGTCTCTAGTAAGAGAAAACGAATTTCAAATTTCTTGGCAAGAGTTAGGTGTGAGAGAACTCTTGTCCAACTTCACGGAGGACGTCTCACCGACGGTGAGAATCAGTACAGGAAGCGTCGTGATTTTGATGAGCTTTTCTTCAGAGTGCGCTGCTTGGAGATTTTCGTAGAATAGAATCGAAACTGATTTAGTTGCACCATGAGTGAATAAAATAGCCAAAAAGTAGGGTGTAGTGGAGTATCATTTGTATGATTTGTGATCCATTTTATGGGGATCATTCTGCTAAGAAACTGAATTTTTATCAATTAATATTAATACATCAATTTTATCATTGAATGTGCCTCGTCTCCTTGCGATCTGACTTTATTTGGATAAGAGAAGTATTAAATACATGAACGTATTAGATCAAATTAACATTCAACATAGATGTAGGCAAACCATTTAGCACCCAAGTGATGAACAGGTTAATACCATGTTCTGTTTTTATTTGCTTATGGAAAGATAATTCTGCTAAATTTAGCATTCCAACTTCGCCTAAATTTCTTGCAACGGCTGAATTTCAATTGTAAATATTCATGGTTGGTTGAGTGAATAATTTAGTCTTTTTTAACTGTTTTTGCTGCACAGAGTTTCTGCATCATTCCTTTAATATCAGCTTTTGTTAATACCAGAAAGTTTCAGATTTGTAATTTGAGATAATTGTTACTAGAGCTTCTTCCTCAATATCTTATGTTTATCTAGATAAATGGTCCTTACATCACTTTCCTTCTATCATTTCATTTTCGAAGAAATTATTGTATCCTTAACAGTTCAGATAATAAACTTATGAAATTGGGTAACATTTTTGCTCTGCGCGCTTGTTGAGACACACGTGGTGCAAATGGCGGTAGAGGTGACATGTGAGGCATCGTTGCTTAGGTAACAGCACGGGGTGGCACAAAAGTCATCTCATCATTATGAACATTCATTGCACGGCAACTAAAATAGCTATAAAATGGGTCGCATATGAAATGAAAAAGAAAGTCTTCATTTTTTATCATTTGAATATAATATTTTTCTTCAAACATAAGCGTATTTTACGCACAGTAATTTTCATAGCTTTTCTAAAATATTTGGAGTTATTCTGTTGATTTCTTCGATGATGATTTTTTAACTCAAGAAGAGTATTAGGCATATTGACACAAACTTTTCCTTTAAAGTATCCCCACAGGAAAAAATCTGCAAGGGTTAAATCAGCAGGCTGCGATGGCCATAGACGGTCACCAAAACCTGAAATTAAACGACCAGGAAAGGCAGCTCTTAGTATTGCCATGGTTTCTTTTGCCGTATGTGGTGTTGCTTATCTTGGAACCACAAATTCTGCATGTCTAAATCATCCACTTGTGTCAAATATTCCTGTATCCCAGACAGTAACCTTCTGTGCTTCGAGGGGTTACTCATGGATGTTCCTAAGGTTTTCATAACACCATAATCGGCAGCTTATTTATTAGCATGGCCACTGATATCGAAATGGGCCTTATCAGGCACGATTAGGTGTGAGGTAAAAGTCTCATCAATCGCCTGCCACAGAAATGTGCATGCAAAGCCCTTTCTTTGTTGAGGGTCTGCAAACTTTAACAATTGTGTTACCTGAATTTTACATGGAAACAATTTTAATGTTTTGTCACGGTGCGTTGGAATGATCTTCGTGAAATTCCTCGTTGACTGGAACGTTGCCTAGTCGACGTTTCTTAAATCTGCCGCAACACTCAATGAAGCGCGTTAAATTACACACGAATTCCGAACAGATCTCGGGCTGCCAGAGCGTTCTTTGTCTCCTGGTGAGCCGAAATCTTTGAATCTTGAAATCATTGCAATAATTCAATGTTTGCAAGGCCTTTGTTGATTAAATATTCTTACGAAGTCCCTCTGTACTGCGTGAACGATCCATCGTGAGAGCAATACGAGCAACTTTACACTATCTTTGCTCGTTAGTCTTTGTTGCATTTCAGTATTTTTGGGATAAAATAATTGTGTAAATTTCGATAACAAGTGTGCTTACATCCATATTATTAAAAAAGTATAAAATTTCAGAAATTTTTATTTTATTTTCTATGTTACACATTTTTATAGCTGTATTATTTGCTGGATAATACATGTTCAAAATAGTAAAGCGACTTTTGCACCACAGAGGACGAGTACGAGACGTTTTTCCGCTCAGAGCTGAACGTTTTTCTGTTCAATTGCTGATACTGTCCGCTGCCATGGAAATAGCGTCTGCTTTAGGAATAAACGTTTTCAATATTTTTTTTTAGCGATTTGATTTTCATCGGAGGTAAATATTAGTGTCACTGATTTTATCCCCGTTGAATAATGCACAGGGCTCGTCTACACAGACGCAGACACAGCACCACGCGTGGGAGCGCGAGCCAGAGCCTCTCACAACCAGTAAGATGCCCAGATTTGAAAAAATTCTCATGTTACGATAAACTAATGCTAGACACCAGACGAGAAACTTGCTTTTAGGTCCATTAGCAACGGTAAAGTAGCTTCACTCGTGCATCAAACAAGGTTGACGTACGGACGTCACTTTCATTGCGCAACTTCCAGTTCAGGTTTATAAAACCGAAACCTGAGTCCGTAACTTTAAACAATAAGAAAGTTGAATCCACCTCAGAGCGTAGCGCGCACATGCCTAATATTGATTCTGAAATAATTCTAGACCAATGGTGGTTTTAGCGGATTTCAGTTGTGAAGTTGCTAATGTTAAAATTTTAAAATATCGGATATTAAGTCTTACTCACATTCGATCTTGGTTGTATTTCGTACGCGATTATTTAACACCATAAATCGACGATGTTTTCTTTAAACATTTCCGAAGATAAAAGCATAAACGCTCAAAATAGGTATCTCCAGGATCTAAGACTGACCCCACCAGGTAAATACTGAGCCTATTTTGGCCAGCAAAAATAGTCAAAATCAGCACCTAATCTAACAAAATAAATATGAACAAGCTACCACTTTCCTACTCATTCATTTAATCAAGTTTGACTTAAAAAGATGTTTGATGAGACACATAAATCCAATAAACATAAAGACAGCAACAGCCGCCAACGCCTAAAACTCTGAAGGTCCTGGTCTCGAGGTAACTGCGATATCAAATACGATACAACTGTTCAATAAAAAATGCCACTTTGACAAGCACTTAGTTATACTCGATTGATATTACTCCCGTGATGCAGGATGTAGTCGCTGAACATCAAGCGATTTATTCAGAAGATGCTGTTAACTATATCAAGTCATGATAAGTAATACACGGCCGAAACAAAACTCTGGGAGTACAAAGCAGGTTAAATTTGTTACACTCTGCAGGTTGTTAATTTATCTTTGATCTTCGCTCTTAGTCATCAAACAAAATATACTTTGAAAAAGTGGCTGAATTTCTATTTGACGTGCAGAAACCTAACCTTGAAATTCACGTTCAGCGAAGAAACATCGCAACTCCTAAGAATCAATGGTCCAGATTTGATGTTACGCTGATGCAGGGCTGCAACTTGGCTCTAATTTAAGGAGGTTTTCATCAGAGCGAGGCACCTTCTCGCACATGTCACTGTCTGATTGCTAAATGAAGGGCCTCACAGCTAAGACATTCTTCGTCTTATTGGATGAATTGATTGCTGGCGTGACTGCCGGTTAGCCCTCATGAATACGAAACTGGTGCCGTGCGTCTTCGAGGAACTGGCCTAGCATGACGACTCAAGCTGCTCTGCTACGGATCTGCAGTATTTCAGAAACGTTGGGGGCACAGTTGGGGGGGGGGGCTTGGGATACAGTTGTACGTGACTCATGTTTTGAACTAGCGTAGCATAAAAACTGCACATGTCGAGAGTGCAGTAATGTATCATGCGAACATTTATTGCACCATTGATCTACAGGTGCACTACATTCATATAGTGTATGAGGCTTATGAAAAACTACCTTGACAAGACAAGCGCAGCTACTGGAATGTTATGACAACATTTAGGACAAAGTTATATTCTTGCTCTACGTATGTAATGCAACGATCTTTGAGACTTCTGAAGCAAACAGACGTGCCGTAGCTGTGAAGGATCTGTCTAAATAGCAGGCATTACCACTACCACGATAATGGTATTATTTTGAATACCATATTGCCTTTGTTGTTGTACCACATCCAACCCAAATAAGAGTACGATGGGACATAATCGTAAATCTATGGCAATTTCCACAACTTTGGATCCAAAAAGAAATATTGATGCAGGATTAAATTTGACATCAATTGTCTTTGGACGAGTGTGATTTGGGCAGGTGGTGCTGTCGTCCTAGCGCTAAACGCTGGCGTGCTGAGACCAGTGTATTATGCTGTGAAGACGAATGTACGTTCGCCACACATCCGAATGAAATCAGTTATAACTACACCACTCTTATCCCGTTGCGTTACTGTTGATGAGGATTACTAACAAGTGAGAATTTAAATTTCTTAAAAAACAAAAGTATAACATGTAAAGTATAAAGTATAACGTTAATTTTTATTTGTAATGAGCTTTGGAGAACATTGAACTTATATTACAGCTCCCATCGACTATACGAGACCCTATGTTCTTACTGAATACTTCACATCCATCAAACAAATTAACAAACAAACCGGTAAGCAAACATTTGAAACTTCAGCAGTACAGATGAATTGCCTGGTGTGAAAACCGTGACTCACTTTATACCACTGACTTGGTTATGGATGCTAGTGTTCATATGACCGTCATACCACCTTCGTAACTCTAGAATGTGTGAAAGTAAAGTTAAGTATTAATTTTACTCTACTAAATAATAATAAAGAATTTTGCGGTTACTTCGTTGGTCTCTCCGTCCTCCAAATCAGTATTTCTTAGAACATTAATGCCAACCGTACTGATATACGACAGTGCTGTATGTAGGGTACTGAATATTGTATAGTAACGAACGTAATCTGAAAGAAATTGTATGTTTTATGTGATAGAATACGATAAGACAGTATATTTCTTAACATAATTTGGTTTTAAGAAGATGATTTCAGAGGAAACATTGAGAAGAAGGAGGTACACATTTGTCCATCATAACTCCGACCCTCGGAAAGTTTTTCTTCCTTGAAAATGACTTTCGTGTACACTGTCGACAGCTCGGTCAAAAATATAAAACAAATCAAGAGGAAGGCTCTCATTTAACCTGTAAACATGAATCCTGGACGTCCGCTATTTCAATAATTAAGAAAGTAACCAAGAATTGAAGAATAGCTATTCACTAGAAATAGAATAAAATATTTTTATCATTAAGAAAATGACTCGAAGGGTCAAGAGGAGTCTAGTACACTGTAGAAATAAATGGTGGTATGTCCCATGATTCTGACATAACCATTATAAATGTTGCCACAAAGTACCCACTGGCTCTTACACGTCTGTGTCAATTTTAACACATGGACTATTGTGAACTTTCTTTGGCATCCAACTATAAGACCGTTTCCAGTCCCCACCTTACAAAAGGGACTTGCCCCGGTGCGGGCGCTCCAGGCCAACTTTACGTTGAGGAATAATACAGGGGAACAAGGCTGCTGACGCCACCGAGTATTTCATGCTAACAGGGACATGTCGCATTCTAGAGATTTTTTACTTTTTTGCAGAGAATATGAACATTTACTTCTACTTTTACGGATGCTCACAAACCATTCGCATGAAGTACATACATTAAAAAATTCGACTTTTAAATTCGCGCCATGAGTTTTCAACTGGAAAGCATGAATGACTGACGCTACATATTCCGCATTTTTACCCCAGCTACGCAACATGAATCCTATAAGTGTGTTGATCTTGTCATATAGTTGAAGTGGCGTCTGCTGCACCATAAATGTTGAGGTTCGACATTATTGTTTATCACACATGTCAATATAGCGAAAGAGTTGTTAATTACCATTGCTCCGGTGTAGAAATAATTTGAAGTTAATTAATTACCATTACTCCGGTGCATAAATAAAAAGTTAATGGTCACTGTTTGCTTGTCTGTAAAAGGAATCACTCTTGTTTAATTTTTACAGCAAGGCGATAATATAAGAGAAGCATCTTATTGTCAAAACATTGATCGCAGGTATGAAAAACTGGAGAAGAATCATTCAAGACTGGTGAATAGAGATGGTCCAATTTTGCTTCTTGATAATGCACGACCCCACACCTCTATAGCTACAGTCGACAAGCTGCAAAGTCTGAATTATGAAATTTTGCCACATTCTCCCTATTTTCCTAATATTTCTTCTACACATTATCATTTGTTCAAACATTTCGAACTTTTTATTTGGGATAAAATATTCTTAAGTAAAGAAAGTGTAGTTGAAGTATTTGAACAGTTTATTCGTGAAAGAAGACAAGTTCTTTGAAGATGGAATATATGCTGTAGAAAACGTTGGGTGGAGCTCATGGAAAACGAAGGATCATAATTTGATTACAATAAAATTTTACGACAATTATTTTATTTCATTACAAATGGGATGGCTCATCTGAGACAACGTGATATAAATGAATGTAACCAGGTGTAGCAGTGTAGCAGGTGGATGGTACCATAACTGTTACTGAATGTAGCCAGGTATAGCAGGTGCATTGTACAACAACTGTTACTGGTTATAGCCAGGTGAGCTGGTGCATTGTACCGCAACTATTACTGGATGTACCCAGGTGTAGCAGGTGCATTGTACTGCAACTGTTACTGGATGAACCCAGGTGTAGCAGGTGCATTAGACAGTAGAAGTAGCTGTTACCGTATGTGCCCAGGTATACTAGGTGTATTAATGGCGTGCATATTTTAGTGTAGAAGTAGCTGGGACTGGATGTACTCTAAGACAACAGCTGGAGCAGAGTCATAGCTACATCAACAGTTGGATCACTCACTGCAGAAAAAGTAATTAAGAAAGAAGAGAACAAAAAGTTTAACTTCGTATATTACAAACACTTATGCCTACTGCTAGTACATAAACTAATCAATGAATGAGTCGGTGAAGAACATGAAACCAAAACATACACTGCAGATGGTGAATAGTCAAGGATCAGCTTAAAGTTCTCATTTTGAATCACTCTCACGGGTGCATCCAATTAGAACTATGCATGCGAGAAGATTGATAGAATAGCATGCCATGCCAATCACCTGCTCCTAAATGAAACGTGTCACCCTGACAGTCAAGTGCCCATTTTAAAAATGAGCAGAAAGGCGTCCACTCAACTGGTCGAGAGCTGCGCCTCGTGCGTGTCCCTCGTCATTTCGTTTGCACGAACTTGTAATTACTGAATGACTTAGATATTAGATGGTCTCAGCTAGCACATTTCTTAGTGAATTGCTCGCTAAACTTCAAAAGTTACTCTATTTTCTAACGTGGTTGTAATGACCAAGGCTCTACATTCATGTGTAATTTGTTTCCATGCTATGGGGTCGAGCTAGCGTATGTCTGAAAAATTCATTACTGTAACTCTAATGTGACACTGAAATGCTTCCGATAGCTGTGAAATTGCGTGTTAACGAAAAAGGATGAGAACGATTCAATTATAAACTCGACAACTGTGATTTAATTTTCTGCTACTTTAGTAGCTACAGCCGGCAGTAGAGTGCACCAATCAACAAAAAAGTTTTAACTCCTTGCACAGTCTTCATGCTTCCGATCAATGTTCACTCATGAAAAAACCTAACAGGCAGCTGAATGAAGTCTAGTTCCAGCAACTGACCATTAAAGTCGCTTTAAAAGTTGACACGTTAATGGAACTATGACTCGCCAGGCACCTTCAGTTTTGGCAGAGACATTTCACAGGAATACGAGTACTTGTCAGCCCTGGTAATTCAAGTGTGCCCGCTATCGCTCACGGTAGTGAAGCAATAACTTCCACGAGCACTAATTCGAAAACGCTTTCTATTGCTCATAAAGATGACCTTTTGACGGCGGGTACCTGCAATGCATCGACTAATATTTGAGAACTGTTATTCTCTCCAATTGCTTTAACGAGGAAAAAGTTTTTAGGGTGGTGCTATAGCGATCGATTCATAGCCAAACCAATATTTTTTGAGCGATGACTTCAAGAAGTACAATTTTCAATTTGCACTGAACGGCGGTTTCGTGACTCGTGACCTGCATTTGAACGTGCTGTAAAAGAGCATTTTTGCGGTGTTCGAGAGGAGGTTTAGAGCATGCAAGAGCACCTACTGATAGTTGCTATAGCGTTCGGTGTGTCCCAAAAAACTCAGAGTTCTCTTAGTCATTGCCGTTGTTAACTGCGATAAATCGCACGACAGAGCACATTTGGTAATGGCTGGGGATCTTAATTTCCTACTTGTTCTACTACCGTTCGACTGAAAAGCTACGGAAAGCAAAGCTTTATTTTGGAGTAATAGTATTGTCTGGAATAAATGAAAAATAAAGAAATAAGAAGTTTTGAAAAAAGGATTAAAAAATAAAGTATTCGACTCGCTTCATCTCAGGTCCAAATTTACATGAAAGGATTCTGTCAAAACTTGAAGCCTCTTCCTTCACTGAGCGAAGGCATACCGTGACAGGGTTTGTTGATGTAATTCAGCTACCCTTTTGAATATAAAGGACACCTGGCAGTCAATTCATGGCTAGACGGTCAATTAAATGCAGATTATTGTGAAGATATCAAGGTTGAATTAATTTTCCAAGTGAATTCTTGACTAGAAGAATGATAAAGACTATTTACGTACATGGTAGATGCTTTGGAATAATTTCTTTTGATTCAAGATAATATTTACCATTCTCTAAATTTTGAAATTGAACCGGTGTGCATTTCATATTTGAAACAAATAAAACGAAAAATAATTAGTAGTTCAATCGTGTGATAAATATTATATTTACCAGGTCATTATACCATATTCAGTATGGCTGTCCAAAATTACGACGAGATATACATATGTTTCCAGAAAACGACCTAGGTAAGAAGACGCCGATGCTGAAGAATATCCATTTAAAGCGAATTTTGGAGTCATACTTTGTGGTCAGATGTATCGAAGATGGAGTTGTTCGGCCAGAACTACGAGAAGTGTGGAGGAGATGTGTAGAGAAACCACATTCCCTAGGAACACCATTCCAACAGCGAAGTCTCGTGGATATTCCATCAAAGTTATGGGGAGATTTTTTGCGTGTGGTGTTGGTACGTTTTACCACACATACGACTTGGATGGCGATGGTGGTTCCAGCCTGGCAACGCCCTAAAGCTCATGGTTAATACGGTGACTGAATTTTTTTTTATTCAAGTTGTATCTTTTCAGAAAGGGTAGCACTGCCACAGTCATGGGGATCACCGTGTAATTTTTTGCATGTGTTGGCTTCATGCTTTTTTATCATGCGTTGGCTCTTGCATGTGTTATCTTCTATGTTTTTTTACATTTGATGTCTTCATGTGCTTTTTTACATTTGATGTTTTCATGTGCTTTTTGCATTTGGTGTCTTCATGTGTTTTTTGCATTTGATGTCTTCATTTGCTTTTTGCATTTGATGTTTTCATGTGTTTTTTGCATTTAATGTCTTCATGTGCCTTGTGCATTTGATGTCTTCATGTGCTTTTTACATTTGGTGCCTTCATGGGCTTTTTGGTATAAGTAGTCTTCTGGATGCATTGATTAATGTGTTTTTTACATGTATTGACTTTTGCATGTTTTGACATACTCGGTTTGAAACATAATTAATTGATAATTTGGGCCGTTCTATTTCGGAAGTGAAGGAAATTTTTTTCAGAAAGTTCAAGTCACACCCGTTAAAATTATTCACTTTATTTAGTGTATGACACGAATTTGAAAAAAATTTCTTCGCAACATCAAGCTGCTCAATTGCAGGGAAACGAAATAGGTGAACTAACATTACTAATACAATTTGAATTGAATATAATTACATGTAAAATATAAAAGTTACTAGAAAATTTAGATATGTTTGAAAAGTGGAGATAATAAAAAGCCCATAATTTTTTTTATCTCTTTACTTAGGAGAAAAATTGAAATTTGAAATTTAACTGAGAACATTCCCACAAGTTTCAACGGAAATAAATTTATAAAATTCTCTTGAAATATATAAAACAAAACTAATAATTTTAATACAGTCGAAATCAAATAGAATTTGTAAAGATTATTCACGTATTTACCGCAGTTAAAACTCGTGCTCGTCATTGGAGCAGCCATCGGGCCGCCACCACCGCATCTTGAAGAGGCTTTGACTGGTCCGCCACTGCGCAGCAGCGGTGCAGCAATGCCCAATTTGGGGCGGGCATCAACTGCGAGCCTTCACGGGGAACTCCTGCTCTAGCCTGACTTGAATTGCGATCACAAGGCCTGGCAGGACTGCGCTGCGCAGCCTCTGCGCCTCGTGTTGTCGTACAGACGGAAGCTAAATGCATTTTGTCTTCCGTCATATTGTGCCGTCCTGCGGAGCCACTGGGAACGCTTGGCTTTCTCTTGAATTGCTGCAGAAATCTGTCCTGTTCCGGGCCTTACAGGTGTGGTCCCCAGTCATTACTGCTTGGCGGTAACTGAAGAGTACGACTCCCAACTTCGAGGGCTCTTGGAAAGCACACTTAATCTTACGAATGGACTAGCTGTGGGAAATTTGAAGGGTTGAAAAAACTACAAGGGACATGAGTATGAGAAATAAGGAAAACTAATAACTAATAAATGAAACTTTACCTGAGGGAAGTATGTATACTCTTAAGTAGCAAATAGTAAAATTAATCAATTAAAATCGACCCACTCTTTTCAATCACAGCCTCAAAGAGAGCTGTGAATTCTCAGCTGCGGCACGACGAATTTGCAGTGAAATTCTTTCCCGTGCCCGGAGTCGTGAGGCCTTCAGATTTTTGACGGACGTGAGAACTTTAGAAGGAGTTATCGCTTCAACTTTAAATACCCGGAACATACCAATGGACTATGATCCAGAGGAAAGGGTGCTGACCGCTGAGGACCTCGGGAGCCGAACTCTCCCACCAGGCTCGTGTGGCATTCGCTGTGTGAGCTCACGCCGACTATTGTCTTCAACTTCGAAGTCCATCAGTAGAGCCTCCTCGCTCTTGCGAGTGATGAACTGGTTTCCAAAGTGATGATCTGGAAACTTTAAAGCCCCTTGGAACATTTCAGTCAAGTGCTTGAAGTATTTCAATTATGGTTTCAAGTTCCGAAGTTAGCGCATTTCATATATGTTGCATCAAAAGTCAAAATTAGGTGGCTACGTGTTCACACTGGCTAAATAGTAATCGTGGGACCTTTTCGCGTGCAAAACAAAGGGTTAAATAGCGTATTTGAAAGACAATAATTATTTTAAATAGAATTTCTAAACTCTACCCCGCCTTGTATTTTGTCACTTTAGTTATAGGTGACCGTTGAACTGAATGTTCTAAGCATATATTACGGATGACTCAGGTTGAAATATAGCTTCATGGTTGTTTGTGATGCACCACAGCCCTATACAGAATGAAACTAGTCACTGCCTCTCCCTGCACCAACATGTGCGACCTACAGCACCACGCACAGCACCAACACCGCACTCAAAGAGGGCCTGCAGCCATGCTTGCTAAGGTATTAAAGATTTTATTTTGGAGAACAATGTTTTTTGCTTTTATATCCTTTGAATAAATCTATCCATCTTCTTTAAAATGCTTTATGTATTCTGAAAACCATTGGAAGGTGTGCAGTGTTCGGGTTCTTAAGTCCCATCATCCACAATATCTCAATTATCGCTTAACTTTGAAGAACAGTGGTAATCATTGAGCCTGAATTTTGCTTGGCGCTCTGTATGTTTTCACCATTCAACGTCAGACTAAAGGATCACCTACTCACTGCAGCTGGGTGAAGCAAGTGCTGCCTTAATACACGGCGATGTGGCTTGATGTGGAATGTACTGTAGCTAAGGTGGTGCGTTTACGGCAACTTCCTGTCGTCTTTCGGGCTCTGAGGAAACGTACCCCCGCTCACACGTATCTCTCAAACCTCAGGAAATGTACCCCGCTCACACATATCTCTCAAACCTCAGGAAATGTACCCCGCTCACACATGTNCAGGAAATGTACCCTGTTCACACGTATCTCTCAAACCTCAGGAAATGAACCCCGTTCACACGTATCTCTCACACCAAAAACCTCCCGCGAGATTCACATTCAGCCCCGCGTTGCGTGAGGTTGAGGCAAGTCCCCGCAGTTTCGTCCACTTATATCGTGCGGTTAACGAGCCCCGACGATGATAGGGCCACGATTAGGTCTTATCGTGCCTTTACTAACAAAGGAAAGACTCTGTAAACGCTTGGACTCTTCAGCACAGTGTTCACTTATCGCTAAATGAAGCGGATAAAGTTTTAGCGCTTGGAGCTGTGTTTAATTTAGATGAGTTCCTCTAATTGTCTAGATAACATTATAAATAGAGCTTCAATTAGTCTCCATTATCCTAGCGGGTACACAGACTTGATGTAGGGCGCATGAAGCCAACGTAACTGTGTAAAATCTCCTGTGCTACACGCATACGCTAAAATGTGGGTGCAACGCTCCACACTAGGTTATTTATTAAAGCATAATGCGACGTGAGTACGTTCTTCATCTGTCTAATATAACATTTTACATTGGGTATATGCTGTTGACTCAACCTCAGTCAGCTGTCGATTGTCCACAGTGGGACAACTATGAAATTCCTTCTGATTACAGGGAGGCCATATTCTCCCGATGCATCTGTAATCCTCTGGAGGAGGCAAATTTGATTGCGTTCTACATTTTATTTCTTGCGATCTTGTACACTTAATTGTGCTAGCACTAGTGCAGATTTTCAAGCACCCATGGTTCCGATGTCGAGCTGTCCTTTAGTGTTATAATAATTACAATACAGCTTATAAACCTATTACCTGATGTGCTCTTCTGTATAGACCATTCTGTAGGCAAGCGGAAACAAGGTATTCAAGGGCTTCAATGTTAGTGGAAAATTTTTTGTTTGAACTTTCAGAGACAGAAACCGTTGTGTTTATCAAAATTGCAATGCGCGGTAGAGCCTCTGAAGTTAGTCGAATTTACCCAATGCAGACTAAATCGATCTTGATTGACGGATTAGTGACTGGAAATTGAATTGAATACTGATAAACTTCGCATTCAATTTTATTTTTGTGCACAGTAGTTCTATTGAGCTAATTTTGCAGAAATTATTCTTTCGAAATTAGGCAAGCATTCTGCATGTGTTAATAAAACATCCATCTGCTTTTTAACACAGCAAACTCCCATGACTCTGACTTTAGTATCTCTTCAAATTTTTGTTCTGAAAAACAACCATTTTCAACACTTCACTTGTAAGACCGATATGCGTATTTTTTTCGAGGGCTCTTCGCAATCTATCCTCAAGTTCTGAGACAGGTGACAATTCGGTGGAGTTGGTCACGGAGTGTGCATGAGCGTACCGTACGAGCGCCTTAGTGCTGCCTCACACAGCTCCTCAAACTTAGCACCAGGGTGACCTCTGATGGCACCGTTAGTACAGCATTTCAGTATACACGTGTTTTGATTAGGGTGGCGTAGAAACAGCATTCCGGTAACCAAATTGTGCTGACGGTAGCGGAGGAACAGTATTCCAGTAACCAAATTGTGCTGACGGTAACGGAGGAACAGTATTCCAGTAACCAAATTGTGCTAACGGTAGCGGAGCAACAGTATTCCAGTAACCAAATTGTGCTGACGGCAGCGTAGAAACAGCATTCCAGTACCAAATAGTGATGGCCGCTGCGTAAGCGCGTTAATTACATAATAAACTAAATTAGTGCCTGGTGTCTACAATACACAACGTATGGAAGAAGACTTTTCTTTCAGCAAAATAACAGAATTTGTTTGAAATACTTGATCATTTGCATGAAACTATGTTTTAAAATATATTTCCATTTTGATACTGTTTGTTTACAATGATATCATGGAATTAGATACTACTGGTTTAAAGAGAGGAAGAATGAATGAACGTACGATTCATAAACACGAATTTGTCTTGCTTGGCGCAGAATTCAACAGAAAAGCTATTTGAAAGAAAATATAAGGAATTCTTCACCTATCTGCATTCCAGTTACTTTGCACTTTATAAATTGCGTCATCGAAATATTTTGTTTTCCTTTTTTTAAAAAGCTCTAATGTACGGTATGTACTCACGGGTGTCCAGGTGTAATCAGAAGTAAGCTGCTTGGTGACACACCGGCGCGTGTCAGTATAACGGAGCGCGTGAGCACTAGCAGGGGACGCTACAGTTGATGCGTTCAGTTTAAAAATATGATATAACTAGACTGTCGAATGTGTTAGCTTGAGCGGTTGTATTTTGTTTTCCATGCGCTGAAAGGGTAGGAGTAACTTGCACTATATGCTTGTTTTTCATGGTAGAATGATTTATTAAATTGATGTATTTTTAGTTTCGGTTTTATTTAGACTGGAATAGCAAAGAAAATAGCAACAAAAAAGAGTGGTCCATTCTTGGGCTTCTATTCCAAGTCCTGTGTGCGAAGGAGCATACAAGGAGGAGGAGGAGGAGGATGTTGATGCATGTTCTGGGGATGTTTCAGCTGCACAGAAGTGGGTCCTCTAGCGGTGGTTTGTGTCAACCTGGACCAGCATGGCTACATTGAGCAGTTAGATAGCAAAGTTTTGTCATTTGCACTATATCTAAATAAAGAAAAGCGTGTTCCTTTTCCTATCTTTCAGGATGACAACTATTGGGTACATCGGGCTAGAACTGTCATTAATGGGCATGACAGTCATTCAGGATATGGTAGGCATTTAGATTGGCCAGCTAGGGTCCCAGATATGAACCAAATAAAAATTTGTGGTTGTAGGACTACTTAGAACGACAAGTTAGACGTCCACGTACTGTGGCCGCACTACGGAGTAAGTTGATGCAAGAGTGACTTCAAAGCGACCATGAATATATCAGGACACCTGTAGGCTCATTGTAGTCATTATTGTAGTCATTATTCACGCTCGTGGAAGTCTTACACCGTATCAGTTGCAGGATACATAGTTTTTTGTCTGTGTAGTTTATGTATTTACGTAATGATAATTGCGTGAATTGTGTGGCATAAGTAATTTTGTTTCATTTTTTTAGGTGATAAGCGAAAAAATATGCATTTTAGGTGGTTACTTATTTGTAGGGCTTCTACGCATTGGTGTATTCCTTATATTAAATATTTTTCAATGTGAAAGTAGTTTTGTAGAATGAATTTGTTCGCTGCGCTATACGAGAGATCAGTTGAAAAATCTGTATGAGATGACAAAATATTTGGATCAATATTACGTCCTCTGTCCCAGCCAGCGCCACGAACAACGTATAAGCAATGCGATGTGTGCATGAGACATTGACCTCGCCGTGTGATAGCATGAGGCTTTTGTGGAAATTCAAGAATGGACCTATAGGCTCGTCCCAGTTGTCGTTCTATAGTCCTTTCTATTTTGTTCTACTCGGCATATTTCTGTAGACATATTTCACATACTACTGCCTCTTCGGCATTATAAAAAGTGGCTGAAAGCCCTGCCGTTAGCTTTTTGTTTCTTCATTACAAAATGACTTTTTTCCACGTTTTTGTGGTCATAATTTTTCTGGCAATAATTTAAACAAGGAAAAACACTAATAAATTGCAAATAAAATATACGTATTAGAGTATGTTATACGGAAGATATTCTGTCTGTCTACCTACAGTTGTGCGCCTAAATTAAAGAAACTGGAGTGAAAATTCTATGTAATATGAAATTTACCGAAAAAGTCTGCATATAAATATGTATACATGTGCTTGAAAGGAATCAAACTCTCGGCTGTTTAAATTCATTCTCTATGTATTATGTAAATCATTCCAAATCATTTTGAAAATCCAACACATCACTCAAATCATGAAGTTCATCTTTTAAATTCATTTTTGGAACACGTCCTTAGCTGAGAATATTTCCCTCGCGTCCTATGCCACGGAAGGCAAACTGAATAACACATGAGGTAGCAGCTTTGCAGATTTTGCTGCCCTCGTATCACGCATAAGTTTAGTCACGAGCAACAAGCGAAATATGGTCACTATTTTAATGAAATTTGCAGCTTCTTAATGAAAGTCGTCCGGGTTGCTGCTGACGAGATACTGCGAAGCACTGTCTATAATTACCCAAAATGCCACTCTCCCTACTGTGCCGGAACCCTAAATTATCCTAAATGCTACTCCCCTCACTGTGCTGGAACCCTAAATAACCCTAAATGCCACTCCCCTCACTGTGCCGGAACTCTAAAATACCCTAAATGCCCCTCCCTTCACTGTGCAGGAACCCTAAATTACCCTAAATGCCTCTCCCCTCACCGTGCCGGAACCCTAAATTACCCTAAATGCCACTTCCCTCTCCGTGCCGGAACATTAAATTACCCTAAATGCCACTCCCCTCACCGTGCCGGAACCCTAAATTACCCTAAATGCCACTCCCCTCACTGTGCCAGAACTTCACGAGCACAACCTACTGTGGGAGCTTTTGCAAGTCGGCGAAACTAATTTTACCGTCTGATAATTCGCAATAGTGTTTGAGAATGCGTTGATATGCACACGTACAATTTGCGCTACGTAGCTGGCAAGTACCGCACCTGCGTGACTTCTGAGCCTCATGATGACACAGCAGCAAAGTTAACAATGACAAACTTATAGGAACTGTTTAATAAAACAAATGTCGTGCAATTTTCGCTAATCAACGGGTGCTGTTCATCAAAGTTGCCTGTCTTCGTCTGCGCTGAGCTATGGGTAGTCTTCTGTTGTACGAAGCCACCTCGTACGCGCCCTAGCAACTGTGTCTGCGATGGATTTTTTGCTCAAATTAATCGCTTTTTTTGGAAAGAGGGAGAACAAAGTTTGACAAGCTACACCTGCATTGAAAATAACTAAGCTGACTAGATAATTTTTTTTGCAAGCCATTGTGGACTCGATATGAAGTTGCATGGAGGAATTTTCAAATTTAAGAAATATTGTTGAGAATAATTTATTCTACGTTTTTATTGTAGGAGTTTTTTATTGCTATTTTTAATGAAACTGTGGTACTATTTTTGGCGCATCCATTGACCTAGCCACCAAACCGTTAGTAACAAGTTCAACGAAATAGCTCATAACATTTCTCGGTAACACGTAGGCAAATCAGAATAGCTCCTGAAAACATTCTTATTTCTTTCTCATATTTGACATACGTCGCATACTGAGTCCTTTCGCGAATGCAGCGCACGTGCAGGTCCTGGCTTGGGACTGGTTTTGCTGGAAATCTAATCAATTTTAACAATTTATGTCAGTACGCATTCTGCAGAGATATCTCCAGAATGATTTATTACTTTCCCACCAACATCTCCTTTCAGCGTCATTATCAATGTTATCACCATCATCTCCCCATTACCGACATCTTTCCACTATCACCATTGTCATCACAACAATAATTTTCTCTACCACCCTCGTTATTATCACCACCATCATCCCCATATCCATCTCTACAATCTTTAACCTGACTATTACCGTCTCTATCAATGTTGTGTAATGCGTTTCTACAAAAATCCTCGTGTAATCTATTCACCTAACTCAAAGAAGATCGTTCCACCTCTGACTCAATTATGGAAAAATAATCCGTAGCTTGAGTCATTTCTGCCGTTCTGAAGAAACTTTTGCGCTTGTACCTGCGCTTCAACTCCATCATGAGCAAAGTTTACATCGACTGATGAACAATACGATGAATTTTACTTTAACCTTACTATTTTCTGCCTATTGTTGCTGTTATCTCTTTACTCTGCTGATGTAAACTTCAGTATGCATCAATTTTAACAATCTGGTTTGAGATACTCCGAGAGACATAAGCGTATTCATAATCCCGTGTCCATTTTTCACTGATATAACAATTTTGTTTCCTCTCTAAATTGTACCTTCAGTTTTCTGGCCACGCTGGCATCAGCCTGAAGCCCCTGCAGTAGAGATAGGGTCATTACTTAAACGTTTAATTACATTTATAAATTCTCATATTACAGTAATTTTTCTTCCCGTAATCTCGTCCTCACGCTCTGACCGCGCGCACGATGGATCGACGGACTCGAGTTGCGCTATCGCTGGTGAGTTTCATTAGAGTGAAATGAGTGAACAGTTTTCATCCATTGCAGCGTGGACGCTAAGGCACTCAGTGCTTCGTATCTAAGTAATGTCTTTTAAGTTCACTTGAACACCATGCTTTGATGACGCTAAGATGGAATTTCGCATTAATGACACCTTCCATTTAGTTAATTCAGTCATGAGGAGATTCTCGGGTAGCGGCAGTCTCCAATTTTGGTCGCTTAGCAAAGCACATGACTTCAGATCACAGAGCGTTGAGTGTCCAGGCTGATAAGAATGGTTCCAAAGACGCGGTAGCTAAATTAAACGGGCTTTTGTAACGCAAGGCTACCTTTGTGCTGTGAGACTTTAAGTTACGCCGCGTGATGTGCAATCAGCAGAAATACCTGGGTATCTGGACATTGAGTTTGTTGAAAATGGTTGCCAATTCCGAAGTAGCAGAAGAAAAATGTGTTCATGTTTTTAGCATTTATTTTATCGTTTCATGTATAATGATTGAGCAACGGTGTCCCTAAATCTCACTGACAGTGAACCTTTGCACTTCAAAGCTGCGCACGGCATAATACTCACATCAATACCATTCATATTATCTTCGAGAACGAGAACAGCGCCACATGAAAAAATTCCTAATCCTGAAGCAGTCGGGGAAGTCAGTTGCCTCTTTCCTACGCATTATGGGGGGCAGCTCCCCCTCGGGCCTCTTTGGTAACAACGCCATATACACTGAACTAATATTATTCTATGATCTAATTTTGAAAGTTACAATTCTTTCTATATCAGTGTCGCATAGTAACGGGCAAATTATATTGATATCTGCGAAAATTTAACTTAAATATTTCTAAATTATGAAGGCTATACAAATTTGACACATTAAGTCTACGGAGTTTGAAACTAACATTTAACTTACTCGACTTGACATTTCAATGGGCGTGGTACTGTAGTTGAAATTCCTGACTCGATTCTAAGAAATTCGTTCGAGTTGAAATCGAACGGTTAGGTCCACAGATTTTCATACGATAGTGACGTTATGAGAAATTCTATGTAACCGATCTACCTCAATTTTTTTGGGCAATACAATCGCAAAACCAACATCTGTTGAAAGCTTCATGAAGTAAAGATTAGGTAGCTCTACCCCAACATTGTTCTTCACTATACTTTTCGGAAAAGAATTTTTCATATTCATTGAGGGCTGTCGCAAGATAATGACCAGCATGACACTGTATCGGAGTTGCCCTATTTGCACAGCGCATATTCTATGTGACTCACGAACAGAGCAAACAATTCAAACGGGGATAAATTGAATGGAAATGAGAGTTCAGGCTAGCCACTCGTCTAACTCAATTTCCGCACAAGAACGAGTCAATATAATCATGAAATTATTACTTAGAGCCGTTGTTCGGTTGACAATTCTTCGTTAATAATTTGAAAGTCTCGCGGAGCGCTATTTCCAGCCCCACGGTGATGCAATGCTGAGCGACACGTGCATTAGTGATCATAGACCTCTTCATTAATCGCACTTAGTAAAAAGTGCAGCACTTCAGTCATCCGCAGGTAAGTTTGTAGATCATATTATAGTGATGACTTTATGAGCTGTTGGTGCAGAGCAAAGTTTGCGCTGGAGAATCATCAAATTAACAAGGAGCTCATGCGGTGGGACATGTAACTCTGCAGACAGTTCTTGTCACGCCTAAGTTATTAAAGGATATAATAGGGCACAGCTGTGCACCGTACGAGAATACGTCATGTTAAATTCAGGTTGAGAATGAGATTTGAATTGAAAGAGTCAAGGAGAGTCCGACTCTCTGGCATTTGACTTGTTTGATAAACCATGCGGTCTGCAGTACGGAAAAACTCGCACGTAGAAAAGACACTAATAATATATTTTTACACACCTGCATAAATTTGGAATTACTCCATAAAACTAAACTTATTTACAGAGCAAATTTTTATCGTAATAGGGGAAGGGACAAATGTTTCTTCTTCAATCAATTGCAGAGCCGGGCCTGAACAGAGGCAGTTCAAAACTGAAATCAAACAATGATTATATGACCGTGACCGTCGCATTGAGCTGTGACGTAAGTCTATGCTACTTGCAATGATCTGAAGTAGCATATCATTCTAGTTATTTTTGCTCAGGATTTTTTGCTGCACAATTGACCTCAATGTAGAGACCGGTATTCGCTGTCGGTATCATCGTCTTTCACATGCTCCACAGCCAGGCGTTATAGCATCGGCGTGTGCCATGTAAGGAAAATGGCAACTGGAAAAAGGAGTGCTAATCCAGCCCTCTCGCGGACTCCTTATCTATGGGGGTTAATGTTCTTACGTATATTTCAAAATAACAGAGTTTGTATATGTCATGGCGTGCTCAAACTACTTTAAAAGTTTCGCTGAAATGCGAAGGTACGGCACGAGTAGAAAGGCAAATATAGCTTTAATTTTGTTAGTACGAATGATTACCTTATGTCGAACATAGGCACTATCTCTTAGTACGTACTCAGGCAGGAGAATTATTCTAGAAACATAAATGTTCATTTCACTTTAAAATTGAATATCGAATTAATAAAAACATTATAAATATGCCTATTTCACAAATCTAATTTTCGTTGTATAGTAGCGTGCATCTGTGACAAATATAATCTATGGATGTATTCCTTATAAATATACAGTATGTGAGCATCGCAGTTCCTTCATAGTTTTGCTAAACAGTCAGAGCCTTAAATTGCGAGAAAAGTTCTATCCCAAGTCGTTGATAATATGACGGGTACCCAGTGTGAATCATTAGACGTTTGATCTGACATACGCAAGAGTGATGGTTCCGCGACTATTTTCTGGCCCTATCAAAAATTGCCGCAGTTGATTCCGCAGAGCTCAGTGGTGAGCAGCGCAGTGGCAGCGCAGTGGCGCGGTCGTTATGTTCAACATTACTGCCGAGGTTTGCGAGCAGCCACTCGCCAATATCTCGCCCGTAGAGATAATTCGCCAAGAAGTGACAGATTACGTCAGAAAACTACCGTCGCTGAGAAGAACGACCTGAAGCCTACAGCGTAACTGCGTAATGTCTTGCAAGGTGTTCAAAAATTCAAACAAGACCTCAAAAATGAAAGAATGAGTGGGAAATATTGCTACAATACCTACCTCATTTTATTCAATTTTCATTCAAACATACATGCATAACTGCATGATAAAAAGCATGTCTTAAGACTTTTTCGAGATATTTATGTGCCAGAATTTCTTTTAATAACTTAAATCAGAGCGAACGCAGTAACTTTTCCGCTCTGATTTGAAGAAATGGCAAATCGTTCCTCGCGCTTTGCCCTTTGGCCGGCACGCCCTCCCAGGCTGCCATGTGCAACATGCATGCTCGCAAACGCGTGGGAGTTGCACGCCAAAACCTGTCACACTCGCAACTGACTTGCCATAGGCACCGTCCAGAATGAACTTATGTTGCACCCATTAAGGTAGCTAAAACAGTGAAATTTTGTCCAAGGAACATCAAAATATCGAGTATTTACCTTTTTTGGCATAATCTGTAGATCTTGGCATAATTGAGTCATTTTAAGGGGTATGGGAATAAAAATACTGGAGCCAATTTTGATCTCAGTAATCGCAAGAGCAATCGACGCGTTTCTGTACGAGTATGTGTAAGGAAGGGCAGCACCCCAGTGTGGCCAGGGTGTGAAGACCCAAACATCTCCAAGGCTTCTAAGGAAGAACAGTTGAAATCATTCATGTACTTGAAAAATCTACGCAGAGTGGAGTTGAATCTGTTCGAAAAGAAAATTGAAGCCAAATAGATTATTAATAAAGAATTTTTGTAGATACAGCAGTCATATTTGGTCTGGTTACCAAGCTTTAACTAAACATTATTCGATGAATCCTTGCATGCAGAATTTTGAGAAAATCAAATACAAATACCTGAGCTGCTAGAAGTAACTTTAGTATCTGATTCTATTTTGAGGACCCGTTATCTTGCTCTCAGGTCAGGATTGTTACTTCTTCGTTAAATCTCAGGACTTAGAGAAGAAATTATGATGTTTTTTGCGTCTATTGAACACGACGCTGAAAGCACGCCGTGCGTCGATCACAGAGGGTAGAGACGCCCAATGAACCCAACCGCGTTCCCAATCGCCTTCGTAAAATATTTCAGTGGGGACATTTCTCATGAATTTTGACTCCGTGTCAGTGTTTGTGCGTGTACATGCAACACTAAGTTTTTCATAGTCCAAATTCATCACGCAAGAACAAATATGGCTGCTATGAGAATCAGATACACACGTATACATACTGTACATGTGTACCTTAATTTCATTTACTTAGGGAGTCAGGAATGGTCTTCTACTCAATCAAAGTTTTTTTTTTAAAGCACAGTTGTGAAATAGAATAATTTCAAAAAGTTTTGTTTCATTAAAAAGGCCTAAATCGATTGAATGTATAAATTAAGCGGTTAGCTTTCCTTTGTTGATTTCATCATGGAGAGAATTGTTCTAAGACACTCATGCTTCACTTAATGACTTTACTTTATCTTTCTTGAAAAAATCGAGCATTCACATGTCTGCTTTTTTATTACAAATTATGGCATCAACTTTGTTTCTACAGTCTGTCTTATACACAACGGTATTGTATAACACGAAAGAGTTCAAATAATCACATTACATAACAAGCACCATAATATTCGTCGTACGAACTCTCCAAACGAAGTCAAATAGGAACAAGACTTTCCATCCGCAGTCGTAATGGTTGTGGTACTGTGACTCGCTGCACGACTGTGTCTTCTTTTGTGCAGCACAAATATTCTTTATCTTACGTAAGCCAAATTTTGTACCAAAAATTAGCGTTTTATCCAATACGATAGGATCACTAAAAAAATATAGTGTGACGTATGCTTACGATGATGTACAGTTTGTCATAGAATGTACCATAATCAAATCTTGGGCCCTGGTGCATTATACAAATATCGGTGAAATTAATTCTGAATTTAAAAGCTTCAGTCGTCGCGATGACGAAGAATTACTTAAAGTTATAGTTGGGAAAATATATAGTATACTAAAACTCATGTTCATATGATAGGTAAAATTGGGTAACTGTTTAAAATAATTTACGCATGGTTTTTTATCAAGGAGTGATACGTTACAACGAAAAAATTTGAATTTATTGGTGAATCCGTGTAGAAAGCAGTGAAAACTGATAATCTTGTGAAAGATCCCAAGATTATCAGTGGGAATTCTTCTGAGAGAATAACTTCCAAATTCAGAAGTTTTTAGTTAGACATGCGTTTGAAAATTGTAGTATAACTATCATGCGAACAAAACATTGACTGACGGCGTCAAAATTTTTTATTTAATTTCGGCAAGATTTCCGTTCTTTGAATTCTTACAGATTGAGCTATAACTTGACTCAGCGATTCTTGTAATGAAGCGAAGAAGCGAATCCCTCGAGTTATGTAGCTATACGCAGGACCTTTTTGAAGTGATAGCACTGCAGACAACAGTATTCGGTATCAATGTCTTACTTGCTTCACTGTTGGGAGCTGAAACATCGACGTGCGCGATGTAAAGAAAACAGTGAACTGAACGAAGTAGTGCATAATTTTAGATCATTAATCGCAGTTAGTAAAAAGTGCAGCACTTCGATCATGCGCGGGTATGTAAGTATGTATGTATGTACTGTGGAAAACCCTTGTATTATAGAGCAAAAATGTAAAGTCAACTCAAA
>VOMN01044462.1:0-22862 GCA_014899125.1 Orchestia grillus
CACACATATACATATACATACACACATATATACACACATATATACACACATACATATACACATATATACACACATATATATATATATGGCTCTCCTGTAAAATTTGGATCTTCCGTGGTTGGAAGCTTACTCCTACAGTTTTAGTTGTATGGAAATTATTCATAGCTCGTGGAATAGAAAATTTCAATGCGCATCAAATCTCTTCTTTAAACGTTTAGTTTACGGCGATTGAAAAAAATACAGACCTCACGTGAAAAAAATTAGCCAAATTTTGATTTTTGGAAAAATTGCAATATAACTATAAATTATTTTCATCTAAATTTAAAAATGAGATTTTATTCTACTTATTGAGACGCACAAAATGATATGTGTCTCATTGCTCTAGGGCAAATATTGCGGGAGCCTTAACATTAAAAAAAAATTGTTTTCTTTAAAAAATCAGAAAAATTTTTGTCAGCAAATTGGTTTTCCTTTATCAAGTTACATACATGTGTCAAATCTGAAGCAGATACGTTCCATAGGCAGAAACTTTTTCAAAAATGGGATAGTCTCCTTAATGTACAGGCTCTCATTGAATAAAAATTCACTTTTGAAAGATAGAAATCTATTTAGAAAGTTTTAAAGCATAGAAAAATTATACCGAAACATTTTAACACTTGCATGCCATAACTTGCATAAGCTAACAAGAAAAGTTAGGCCATCTTTTCATAAGTTTTTTCTACCCTTGTAAGCAGGTTAAGTGATGTCAAATTAACTGAGAAAATCAAACCTTACTTGATTTAATATAGCCATTAACTTCACGCACAAAAGGGAGAGAACATACATAGGAATGCTGGAAGATAGCAATGTGTGCCTCAAACTGGGCAATAACAATTAATTTCGATCATTTCTAATTTTCCAATCATTCTAAAAAACTTCAACTATATTTTGGCCCATGGGAAAATGAAATTTCTATCCAATGAGACAAAAATCAAGGGTGTACAATGAGTGGGACAATCTATGGAGTATGCTTAGAAAACAACTGTTGGGTCATCTGTTCATTTTTTGGCCTTCAGCTGAAGTTGGAATTTTATATATTAACTAACTTCATTCTAATTGATTTTCCTCTTGTAATTTCAAAAGATTCAATTCATACCAAGCCTCATGAAGGGCAAGAAAAAGTGTAATCATACTCCATAATCAATGGAAACAACCTAACTAGTCACCTGCAGCATACGTGATCAAGTTGTCAGGAGGTGGCCAATCAGAGAACGTTTACAACAACAAATGTGAAGACTAGTCTTCCAATTGAGCACCAAAATGAGTTAGAACACAAAAAGGAAATGACAGAGGAAAAGAACACACACAGCACAAATGTTTAATGGATAGATACATTACTGGCCAATAGATAAGGTTTCTCAAATTCAGGGTAAAGCCTCTACATCAGACAGTCCACATCAGACATTCAAATTGAAGAAAACATTTCATCTTGAGAAAAAAGTGATATAAATAGCCTTTAGGCAAAAAATTACCATTGCTATTGGTGAAATGATAGCCATTGATTCACAGCCAATTTTTATCATCAAAGATCTAGGTTTCATTAGACAAGTGAAATTGCTGAAACCGACACTCGTTCCAAACGCGCTCCACCCCAAATATTATTCCAAAAATCCATAGCCAAGTCTTGCAACAAGTTGAGAAGATGATCAATGAAGCAAGCAATTCAAGTTTTACAACCAAGATCTGAACAAAAAATGCAGACATAAAAGATCCTTTATCAGGTAAATGATCAAAATAAGTTGAAGTCCATGCTTTGAAATTGAACCTATGTTCTTTGCATAACTGATTCAATGATTATTTATCATTGCTTAATTGCAGGCTGGAGCTTACTGAATGAGCGAATAAAACTACATTCCCCTTTTCATGAGAAAGAGTAGCAAGCGTAATGAACAGGACTATATTGTCCTTTTGGGCTGCAAAGACTCAACTCAAAAAGGAATGCGATTCTCTAGAAATAACTTAGAAGCTGGGTGATGAAGTATGAAATGAGGCCCTCCGAGCTGAACACGACGATGCGCCGCTTCATCAAAGCGACAGAAACCGCGATCAAAGTTCTATTACCATTCCAATTGCTATTCTGCAAGAACTATTACACCTGGTGTGTTGCTGCTTACGTTATTTTAAATCTGAATATTTCCGGACTGCCCAACTTCTACGAAAACTTGCACAAGGGAAAATATTCTATCACTACATTTGAACTAGAAGAAACAAACGCGAACTAAAAATGCAGTATGCAAATTTGCATACAGCAGTGCAAATTTCAGACAGCAATACTCAAACTATTTAAACCACAAAAAAAATGTTACTGTTTATATTGGAATGAATTTGAATCTTACATGAATATCCTGTTAATTTTTTATATGATGCTGCACTAATATTGATCTTTACCATTAGTGTGAAACAAATTATTCAACAGCCCTGGAAAATTGAGAACCAATTTCTCCGAATTATTTAAATAATATTTTATTCCCTGACGAAAACTAATCAGAATGCGGGGAAATACAAGTTATTTGTTGAAATGTTTTGACTAAATCTTTACATGTTCAGAAGTATTATAAAACCATGGAAGGAAGAGTTACCATAGAGCAATTACTGGAAACTTCACACTTGAAAAATTAGAAATATCCATGTTATCACCTTTCAATGTTTGGAGTATTGCTTTGGCCTCGCCTACACCTACTCACCAAGATATACCTATAAGGGAGTGTGGGATAGCATTATCTATAAAATGAGGAAGCCGGCGAATTGGCACATGTAGCTTACATGGTTTTAAACATAGATGAAATATGGACAACATTCAACATTTACCTCACACTGTGCATACTATTAGCATAATTTATTTCATACTTTGGAAAATTCCTGGAAATGGAATGAGTTTTATCATGAACTATTAGGACAGGGGACATCAAGGGTTCATGTTTATTGAGTAAATAAGACTTCTTTCGGAGTTGACATCAATTTTTGAGCGCATTTGAAAAACATTGTTTATTTAACACCTGTGGAATCAGAGTCAGATCTCGTAGCAAGAAATGCAGCGCCTTTTGGCAATATTCCTGAATTGCCAGGTCTTTACCACAATATCCAGCAGTTCTCAAGTTGAAGAAATCACAAGTGCATCAATGTGGGTGATTGAATCTTTGGACAGTTTTTCAAGTTAATGCACAAATAAATAAATTACGGGCAATTTTGTTTTAAACTATTTTTCCCTTCAAACAAACCGGTTATACTTGAAAAGCATTAGTGAAGGGAATTAAATGTATATAAAGCCAGTTTCAGAAGCAAATACCTTTATACCATAAAAGGAGAAACTAACATTTCAGTCAGTATAGGTTTTAATACGCACTTTCAGAGTGTTAATGATTACACTGAGAAAATGACACCATTCACTGTTATGTCAACAGTAACTCTAATGCTTGACGCCGTCAGCTTTCCTTTTAATTGCGTGAGTAGAATTGCCAGACCTGAAATGAACACTAGTAGCGTGTACATACTCCAAGTTTACAGTCTGTTGGTCTAACTTAAAATAATTATTTCATCTATAAATGAATTTAATAAGAACTACACAATCTAGAGAAAACTGCACAAACTATGGCAAACTACACAAACGAGCTCGTATAACATTAAGTTGATATTGCACAGCACGCTAACGAAGTTTTCATTAATTGTAATAATCCTATAAAAAAAACTTCATGTACAGTACTTACAAACAGGCGATGATATGCCTCAACTTTCGTATATTCTCATAAAATCATTTTTCTTCCTACTAGCGGTACATTTCAAATGCAGAAAGAATCGACAACTTTTATCATGTGCCGATGTCGATTCTTTGCTCCCGATTAATTGACGCGCCACTAAAGAGGAACGCGCCTAGAGGCCCATTCTTGAAATTCTCCCTAAGTCACATCCCATCAATCACGCACAGGCAAACTATAAAACATGGAATACGAGAGCATGATTGATTGACGAACAGGTTGATGGGCTGGATGTCACCATTTGGAAATCCAAGGAGGCAGATGTCTTTGCAAATGTTCTATTTTCGACACCTGCAGGTTTGAATGTGACGATCCTTTAACGACCAAACAGACACATATGTCCCATTTCATAAATATCTTACGAGTTTTTCTGTAGAAAGGTAAATGCAGTCTTATTGCAGATATACATAGGGCTGCAAATAGTTTCTCGTAAAGCCTAGGCGCAAAAATGAATGCTAAATGCAGCCTAGGCGAAAAAATAATTTAGCCTTTAAAAGGTTAAGATCTACATTTTACACACCTGCGATGCGTGTATCTTCATGAAAACGTTCACGAAAGATGCGAAAGCAAATGTCACCTAAATATTTATTCTATAAAGCTGTATGTTGAATATATTGACAAAAAAACTGACGAATTTGGCCACAATCGTACGATAAAAGGATGAAGCGAGAGAATCTACTGGTCACGTACCCTACCAATAGCTTTTCCAAAACTGAACCCGTTTCCAAGCCTCCGAGTTAACACAATATGCATTATACATAAATTGGTTCACTGCTTAGTCAAAAATGTCGCACCAGAGACATGGAAATTTAACGAGACGAGCCTAATGACTCATTGAATCGCCTTCTACATCGATTACATCTTTTATTCTAATTCCATGAAGTGAAAGTTCGACATGATTGCACTATCAATATGAATACTTGTCTTAAGTACGAGCAAACTGTGAGAAAGATCTTCCCAAAAAAAAAAAAAAAGTTTCGAGGCTCACAGCTCACTCACTACTTGGTACCACTAATTTTCAAAAGATTCAAACAAGGAGACTGTAGAAGCCATCCTAGATTAGAAAATTATTCCTCGTGATCCATGAATTAATCTAGCGCATGAGATCAGTGGATGCAAGCGTTGCCGTTCAGAAAAATACCAGAACCGTGAAAAAATAACACACGGGTGTACTTCGTCATCGAAGACAGTCAACTAATCATGTTATTTCACTTGGATGCTGCATATGGTTACCGCACCTGATCCCGACCACATGAAGGACCTCCACATCATTACACTCTCCCATGAAGCCTGTACTGACGAAGACGTGCATGAAGGAACCGAAGCTTCATGGACTTCGTCTTACCCCAGCTGTACAATTTTTCCGGAACAAGGTGAACCTTGATTTGTCTGACCATTAGGACGTGTTTTCATGGCTCTCCATCCAATCCTTGCGGTCTTGTGCAGATTGGAGCCGCTACATTCGATAAGCTCTACTAACCAATAGTTTTCTTGTGGCAATGCAACTGCTCAAAATTATTCCCTTCAATTCGCGCTGAAATAGTTATAGGACCTTCGTTGAACATGCTAGTCAACTCGCCACTTTTCCACAAGTTCTCTTTCATTGATCAATTCAGAAAGCGCCTGTATAGAGTATTCAGAATTTTAGCTCTGCCACTACTATCACTGAATGACTGTACTTCATCTTTCTTTCACTTGGCAATTGTTCTTCCCACAGGCTCAAGTCCTACGGCTATAATTGGAGACACTTCTCCGGCGGACTTCCCACCCCGGTGCTAACCTAAAACTTGTCGGAGTAAAAACATAGGTTTATTTTGAATATTTTTCCAGCAGCATTATTCATGTTTGTTGTCGCAGAACGAGCAGGTGTAGTACTGACTGCCAGTGACACAAAACGCAACTATTATCATACTTTTTTCATATTTGTTAAGGAAACTTGAAAAAAATTGTTTATATTGTACATACATTTCCTAGAGTGCGACAAATTATCCGGCCGGTTAGTATCTGTGCACACTAAAATGTTCATTGTTGCTCAAAGGAATGCTTGAACTTGGTCAGTAGTAGAGTTGGCAAATGAAATGTTTGTTTTTCTGTATTCTCTTCCACCAGCATGTTGCGCTGCGCTACTTATAGGCGAGATCCGCTTGGCTGAACAGCAATTCACTTGCAACTAGTGATACACCTAATGATCGGCATCCACAATAACCAAAACTTTCGGCAAATATGGACATTGGCAATAGAAAACGATAAAATACAAATTTTCACTAAACTTGACATGTAAAGTGTTACTAGGGAAACAAATAGCAAACGTGTTCCACCGAAGCTCGGCTATGTTGAATCCTATCACCCCGTTATAGGTACATAGCGTTATGGACACAAATTTGACAAATTCAAGTCATTTATTCCAGATTGGTGGGAAATATATATTTATACTACGCATTATTCAGAAGCTTGTTTCTAGTTCATTCACATACGGGAGGGCAGCAAGAATGAACGACTGGTAACGACCTGAAAATTGCTCGAGATTTTTCGTGTCATTATCCGTACCGGTCATAAAATAATGAAATTAGGAATGCTTTTCAGTGCTTCTTGAAACACTTGAAAAAAACTATCAGTCATGACTAGGAAAATTGCAAAGGAGACTGCGAGCCTAGCTAGTACGAAGGAACATACACGAGTGATCAAGTTTCCACAACCAAATTCATTGCAAATCTGCAGAAAAGCGTTGGTGGGCCTTGGCATCGGAATGTGAGCTTCGGTATTTGAATTAAATGTTTCATCTTTTACCGTGAAACTCGCACTCAATGACGATCTTCGCTACTACTTATAAAAGTGTCGTGAAGGTCAATTGCACAGTGATGACTCGAGAAAATCTAAAAATTTTTAGGGCTAAATGAAACAGCCTGCCCAAGAAACCATCTGGTATTTTTCTGATGAGAAAATTTTTTGTCATGATCAAATACGAAACAGATGGCTTGCTTACAGTCGAAACGATAAACCTTGGGTCAAGCAGACCAAATTTTCTTAGATGACCATTTTAGGGTGTCTCCAGTGAGGGTAATGCGATGCTTCCGTATTTTTTCAAGAGGTTTCTCGGGCATAGTTAATACGGCTACGTGAAGATGCTACTAGTAGTTGAGCAATAAATAACAAAGATTGCCAATGATGAAATATATGCATGGCAGTTTGATTTTGCACCCTGTCACACCTCGGGAGATATTTAAGGAATGTTATCGAAACGTTCACCGGTTCCAATGTTTGGCCTCCAAGCTCCCCTGATCTGAATTGAATGGACTTTTACTTCGACCAGCGGTAGTAACTTAATATGGAAAGAACAATTTTTTGAATTGCAATACCTTGCGAATCAATTTTTCTTTCTTTTAAATGTTTCTCCTGGTTTCAGCAACGATGTTGGAAATAGTGAACTTTAATTAGGCCTTGAGTTAATATTTGATGAAAGAAAATGTTTAAATAATTCAATTTCGATCGACCGGAGGGGATAATTTCAACCAAAGCGGTCAGTTTTGTCCTCATTTGTGTTAATAAGGAATAAATTTACAAAATACGAATTAATTCATAGTACATTCAACAAATAGCTGCACTAGTACAGCTACGGATATTAGCATTAACCAACGCGAAGGATATCGGATCTTTTCATATCAAAATGTCATGCATTCATTGACTTGGTTAAGCCCTAATACACGTAGGACTGCCCTTGCTGCTGCCTTTTCATTAGGCTATTCTTGCTTCTTGATAATCGCTTCATAGCAGTTTTGGTATATTCTGCACTCTGTCCTGCACGATGGCCACGTGTTACACAGCCCTGACATTCACGGCTTCGCAACTGAATTACTTGTTCGGAAATTGAAGAAAATAACACTGCCATGTTGTCCACACGTTCTCTAATTTATTACACGGCTATTTTTTTCGAATGGTGCAAGTAAATCCTCGAATAATGAGAAAAATGAAGTCATCTCATCAACGTCTTGACCTTTCCGCCGCGACTACTGAGGCACAGTGCATTTCATCAAGAGAATCCCCCCAGAGTGAATAGGGGTAAATTATAGTCCCTTATTGCACTTCCGCACACAGCGCTCGCTCTCTCCCTCACTGAGGCAGCTTCAGCACACAAGCCTACTTAAGTCAGACAGTTAATCCATTGACTTGTCTACATACATTTGTGTCATCGAAATGAAAGCTAAAAGTTTCTTATCGGCATTCCATCGATGCCAGATAACCATGATTACTTCACTATACCCTCCCTTGACAACAAGAACAAGCTTTTACCTGTTAAGTCGTGCTCTCGCCACACCTCTGTAGTGAAGCATGTCAAGGTCAACGAAGTCCCATAATTAGGTGTATAAGCATCCCCTCTCCCTTCCTCACGTATGATTTGAACCGTTGGCCGCATATACGGTAGACCTTCAGTTTGGCGACCATGTATTAGAGAATCGAGTTGTGGATTTCTATTTTTCAACATTAAAAGAGATATCGAACTGATGTACCTATGCACTTGATACGAGTTAGAATGGAGGTGAAAAGACGCACATTTTCGTACTAGTTTGATCAATGTCAACGTCCTAAATTTCCATGAAAAAATTTCTGACCAGTTCCGTACCCAAGATCATGTCACTAGAAATTGTAATAAATTAGAACTTCCTTATTACTCACGCACCAAATCCCATCATCGCACTCTTTTTGCAGGCACTAAGGTTTGGAATTCCATTCCTCCCAACATACACCAAATACCCCATTCAGATCATGCAAGACTAATTTTGAGGCTTACCTTCTCTAGCTGTATCGAAAGAATAAATCGGTGTACGCAGTCCTACGAGGATATATGTTCAAATATGTTGAGTGAATGTAATCTCTTCCTCGATTACTATCTCACACCATTCTCGTAACTTTAAGGTACTTCTTATTTTTCATAGGTGTATACATACGTTCGTGAACGTCGACCTACGTGGATCTATGCTCAAACATGTGTATGTAGGTAGTCCCTTGTTCAATCGCTATCTCGCATAATTTATGTATCTTTAAGATACTTCCCTTGTTTTATAGGAGTATATTATATATATACACACGTTCGTGAATGTCGACCTACGTGGATATATACTCAAATATGTGTATGCATTTGGTCTCTTACCTAAATTGCTAAATTCATACCATGTTTTACCCTATTATTTAATTTTAACCAACTCATTCAGTTCTTGTAACTGGTATACCTGAGTGTAACCTTAAGCTTTTTTGTTATTAATCATTGATGTGCTATGAATTGAAGACCCGTCATTCCTATATAGGATGCCGTAGAAGCTTTGTAGCTTTTTGAGGCCAACATGTGGTATGTATCCTTATTCCGGTTCTTCATCCATTTGATTGTTAACCTGTACCTGATGTAAATTACTTGGGGTAAATAAACGTTTCAAGTGTTTCAAACGTCAAAAGGAACTAGTTAAAAGTAAACCATGGAAAACCACGAAGAATGAGTTATCTACGGTAAGTCCGTTTTCATACATAACTCAACTTATCGAGCTAGAGGCTGGCTGGAAACTTATGGCACTGTAATGAAATTCTCTTCGAGCGTTGTGCTATACCCAAAGCGCTAGGATGATTTCAACCGATTACACCTGTCAACGGGGGAAAATGCGCATTTTCGTTTTCATTAACTTTAAGCCGAACTAAAAGACCTGAGAGGTTGTAACTCTGATGAAAGATAGACCACCATTCCCATTTTCAGGGCGAGTTTTGGAAAAAAATGTCCAATGAAACGCGAAAAAAGGTGTGGCAAATGTTTCGTCCCTAGAAACAAATATTTAAAAATAACGTCGCTAATGGCTCTGGATTTGTAGAAAAACAATCGTATGCGTAATACATTTCGTTGGTTATTGGCATTGAAAAATATTGGCATTGACCTCCGTCGTCCCATAAGAAAGGCGCGGTGAATATTCGCAGATGTCTTATTTTGTACCCTTTGAAAGTCTAAAGGTTTCAAGGAGGGGTCGTAGCGGGCTGGGACGAAGCTCGTTGTTTTTAGAATATCTTCTTCTATTCGCCTGTCAAATTTCAGGTTTCTAGCACACCCGAAAGGTAGCCTAGAAGACCTATTTCAGGTTGGTGGTCTTCTCGTGCATCGATCTCCTCTGGAGTTCTTGTTGCTGCCATACAAATGCACTGCGTCTCTGTGTTGGTGTCTTCAGGAAATTTTCCTCACGGAGGGAAAGAGCTTGGTCGCCACTAACAAGGTTCTCTTCGGTAAATTGCCCAGTACCTTGTATCCTCTCGAGCCGATTGCCGTAGGTTTGATAGAATTACCTCTTAGCTATTCAGAAAATAGGTATCTGCTATCTTTTGTACAACAGTTTACAAGTAGCTACTCAATCGCTTGAGAGCGAAGGTAGCTCAAGCGTTGGTCGAAAACGTAGGCGAAAATTCAGTGCTTAACGTAATCTAGAGTGACGGAGGCAGGGAGTTCATGAACAAATTGTTCCATGATGTGTATAAGAAACTTAATGTGAAATAACAGATTGCTACCGCATTTTATCCGATGAGGCAAACTTTGGAACTTTAGGCGTATTTTACCGAACTTTTACGGATAGAGAGCTCTAGATCAAGCAACACAACTGTGTCGCCGATCACGTCAAGCTCGGTTAGCAATCCGAACACTTCGAAGATTTATAGGCTCCTTGAGAGCATATCGTTTACAGAAAAGGTGCTCAAGGCGGAACTGTGGTCAGAAAAACAATTCCGCAACAAGACTTTCTAAACAAGACAGTACGAAGCAGTGGACGTGACTTTAAACACCCGGGCGGGATAATAGAGCTATTTGGCTTTCAAGTGATCACGATTGGTTCAGAGGTTAGGCGGGAGTGTCACCTTAGGACGAGTATGGGTACGAGTAGTAGTAGTGAAAGCAGCGCTTCAGCAACTCAAGACTATGTCGCACCGAAAGAGTAGGGTGAGTCGACTTAATTCACGAATAGGAGCGACCAACCCACACAGGGCTTGGATATTTCCAAGTTAAAGAATTTTGAATGGGTAGTTTAGTTCAAGGCGCCGCCGCAGCGAGATATTGAGGGCGGCTGGTCTGTTTTATGGAAACCAATTTGGGACTTTTTCGTGGAAACAGCTTCTATAAATTGCTATTTGTCCTCAGGTAGCAAGTGTCTAATTGCAAGCAGATAAGACATTCGACATGTTAAACATTTGACGTAAGCTTTTAAGGTGCTTAAATTTGCAAGATTTTAGCAAGTCACTACGCACAGCATAAACTTTCTCCAAATTTTTGGTCACCTTATCGCCGTGCCGTATTTTCAGAACTATACAAATAAAACACATTCACTCAATGAGGAATTGACGGAGTTCCATAGTCGGGAAAGATGACAGAAAAATTCACCACACCATCAAGTCAAAACATGACGTCCGCGATCGCCGCCCAATCAACGGTCCAAACACCGCCAAAATTTTCCAAGTTGCCGTTGCGACCTTAACACGCAGTAACTTTGCTTACTTCGAACCGAAACGCATCATCGGAATTGATGATCATCTTCGAAGACTGGCGCCAGAATTGCTAGAACATGTCCTGCGTCGCTATTCATTGAAGAAGGCAAGGAAGTCCCCGATTTTGAGAAAATAAGGTAAATGCCAAGTATAATCAACGAAGTCATCGTATTGTAGAAGAGACCGAATTTACACCAGGATCTCCTGCTGCCTGGCGTAGGTTTCGCACGGCGCTGCGATAATAAGCAGCGCTAACATCGTACAAGTGGAAACCGCCGTTTCAGTGCTAAAATGTTTCTACAATAACCCCGAGACATCCAAATGCCGCAACAACACCCGACTAACAAACTATATAAATTAAACATCGGTATCCCGCACACAACACTCTTGACATTTGGCATGAACTGTTGTTAGGCAAGAATTTGGAGTAAGTGAAAGTCAAACATGTAATTGAGTAACTTTCTAAGACAGAACCAAGTGCAATAACGATTGTGCGATCCCAGAAGTATCGGGTGCTCCGAGATATAGTGTTCTATTTTACATTTCATTTATTGCAATTCAAAATGTTTTTCTGTGGAATTCTTTTTCACTCAGCACTTCGTGACTCCCGCTGGTGATTCATATTCGTTCACATTATTTGCGATAATAATTCGATCATTTTTCGCCGAATCGTGTTCTGTATTGTTATTCTGACTTTTGTACCTAGTTTTCCCGTAACATTAGTTATGGTGTTACACTTAATCTGTGTTTCATTCCCCTCCCTTCCATTTAAATGGGTACACTGATTTCTATTATGAGAGGCTTAAAGCTACCCCTCAAACATTGGCGACCTGGTTCATTTTATTAAGTATAATTTGTCATAATTCATCGATTAATTTCAACATTCATAAACCTTGCTCCTTGTCAATTCAACACTGCCATTTACTGATCGCGCCAATGCAACAATATTTTTTCTGTTCCTTAGGTTGGCAAACATTTCGTAATATTTTCATTTTTGAATTCTGATTTCGTATATATTCACGTAAGACGAACCACACATCTGGTCATACCGCGTTTAAGCGAAGAGCTTACATTGACGAGAATGAAGTCTTCTTCAATAAGATGGAAACGCAAGTGGAAAGAGACTAAAATAGAGCGAACGAGACACAAGAAGCAGCAGTGGAAAAACGACCGAGAGTAAACTAACGCAGTACCACAGATTGCGAAGGCAGTACAGCCAAGCCGCAAGACCCATCACAGTGACTAATTTGATGAACAGAAAGGCGCGTTGAGGACATACACTCACTGTACAAAATACACTGCACTGCTAATGTGTCCATGATGTAATTTCTGTTTGACGAATTTCCTACTCCCTAAGATGAACTGAATGATAAATAATTTCATTGCTTCCTCATTCGTGGAGTGAAGCTTGCATCTAATCAAATTTTCTCGATCTTGTTAATAACTAAGTTGCTTTTTCGTCACCCTGCGCAGATCTTGCACGTCATTCGTTGACTTGAATGATGTAGTGGTCAGTGAAGAATGTGCTCGGAATTTTAGCAAATCAATGCATCCTTTTACTCTTGAGTTTAGGTTACTCTCGACGTATCCTTTCGATATTAACGGGACTCGCACATTGAGATACGCGCGATTTAAATGTTTCCATGACTTAATAAAGTGTTTAGATTGACTAGTTAAGACAGTTAATGATATAACGAGACACTCCACTGTTAGCAGCGGGAGAGTTTTCACATGAGAAGCAATGGAGGAAGATATAATCGATACATACAGTAGAACACAGCACGGAATGGATATGAATGTTGAACAGAATCTTATAAAAGATATTGTTATATCTTGTTCAATGCATCTCATAGAAGTCATCGGATGCACTTTTAAGAGAGCGCACACGGCGTTTCAACGACCGCGGTGTCGTTTGAAGAAGAAAACGAAGCCCCCTTTGAAAAAAAAACACTCCTCGATTTGTCGGGTGGAAGACCTTACTGGCAGGCGGGTAAAAGAGGAATATTAATCCTTTTATAAATACTAGGGTAAAAATTTATGTTTATCCTCCATTTGTGCGAGTATTTATGAAACCTTCAATCTTATACGACTGGAGATATTTCTTTGAGAGTCCAGCCTTAGGCTGAGTTATGCTGGGCCCCTAAAGTAGCCGTAACAGTGATAGGGAACGTTATTATTCATTAGTTTATAGCTCCCTAGCCACACCAAAAATGATCGCCAGATTAAAATTAAAGAACCATTTAGCATGTACTTTAGAAGTTTTGGAATATATGCACAGGTGTATTACCACATCGGATTCCTTGCACATAGAAATAGCAGGTTTAGAAAGAAGTGGAAGAAAAAAGATGAACATAGGCAGCGAAAACATTAAAATGGAAGGAGAGGACACGAAAGATAGAAGCCTTGAAGACCTGGCTATAGTTGAGGTAACCTAACAGTTTTTCTGGGGACGCCAGTCTCCATAGCATAGGGTCGACGAACTTGAGTAATCTAACCTTATGGCCATTCCAGTGGTCTATAAACTACGGCCCGCAGGCCAACTTCAGCTCGCCTGTGTGATCAATCAGGCCTGTGACAGCTAATGGCTTATTGTTACTGCGATAAGTTTAATAAAGAACTTTTCATAGCAACAATGATGGGTTTAATGGGGAGTTGAATTAAATTTCCAAAGCACATTAATGAAGCAAAGATTGAAAATGAATTTTGAACTGCTTCGGATCCGTGCTTATGTCATTTTTCACATTATCAACTGAGAAATTACATATTCATAAAAATTACTCATATGAATTACTGAAGCAATACTTGCTTGAATATACTGAGTGTTCGAAAACTCATGGCACGAACTGTGACATTATATATAAATACCCAAAAAACGACTATTTCAGGAACAAGTAAAAAATGTCAACATTCCTCTTTTTCGAAATAGTGAATTGTTACGATATACGAGTAGGTCTCTACGAAAATTTATTACTCTCTGCACCGTGTCGTGCATCGTTTATCGAGTCTGGGAATGGCTTTTGTGAAGGTACCAGACCTACATTTAAGTAGTGAGGGGAGATTTTCAAATACAATTTATCAAATTCCGTAATATTCATATAACCAAACGGGCTTCCATCACCTACGACTCTGGGGGCTGGCCCTACAATAGTTTTGAATAGATCCCATTCAACTTTGAGATTCGATACCTCGAAACTGATTGTTTACATTTTTACTAATTAGTGAAAAAATTATTTTGGATTTTTATACCTACTGACAGTTTGAACCATTAGTTTTCGAACATCTGCTGCAATCCTTAGTCTGTGGATTAAAATGAGTGAACAGAATTCGATGTCACAATACCTTGAATTCAGCACGCAATATTGAATGAGGAACTTCCCAGTAGTTCGTTGAATACGTACGAGCATGTACACATACTCGTACATACATATCCTGAGCCAGCTACTTTTCCAATAAAGCAAAAATCATGAAGATGTATAGATGACACCTAGAAGCGAAACCAGAGCACATCAAGAGGTGACCAGAGGAACGAAAAACTACCAAGGTATTGATAAAATATAATAAATTATGCAAAGGTATTAGAGGAGGGAAGTTTGAAAATGAACCATTTGTTTCATGAGGCATTGTATACGAATGTTAATCGAGCACTTTATATTAGCCATCTGGATGGATAAAGCAGTTAGACGATTGATGAGATAAGTTGAACGTATGAAGAACTACAAATTTAAGGCAAAAATGCAGATATGATTGATACTTAAAACTTATGCAACGCAACTGATCAACTTTATGACAACACACGCAACCGTCAATACGACAAAGATGATTTTTCTTTCTTTAGGTGGAATAATATTGAACGCTACTTCCAGCAAACACCACCCCCCAATTTCTATTGAAGAGGATGAAAAGATTGAAAGGTACGTTATTGAGATAAACATAGGTAGTAGGACTAAATCCCATCACTTAAACAACGCAAATCAACTCACCTCAGCATCAGCCAGTCGACTTGATAAGCCAACAACAAAGACGAGATTCTTCTGCACCACTCTAACATTCGCAAGATGTTTTCGATTTTCAGTAACTTTTTGCTTTCGCATCAGCTCCTTTTGCTTCTTTTCCTGCTTGATCTTCTGCAACCTGTTTTGTAGATGACACTTGAAAAGTTATGCAACAAGTTTCAAAACTGCATTGGAACCAAAACCAACCATTAACACAGGAATCAATCAAAATGATGGTAGGTCTTTCGTACCTCCACCTAAAAAGGTTACGTACAAATATAAAACGGTTATTACACATCAAAATTCCAGAAACAGAATGGGTTTTAAATTCCTCAATTTTTTTTTTTTAACAAATGTAGATCTAGAATTTCTCCACTACAAGGCCCAGACGTACAACTCAAATCTGTATGGAGTACATTAGATTTTTTTTTACCCTAATGCACTTCATTTGCAACAGTCTTTGATTTTGTGATGAAAGAATTCAGTTGCCTCTACATGTGGCATGCGATCAAATACTTTACACATCCATATCCAAATGAAACGTGATACAGAGATCTAAGAGAAGAGACCAATTAGCATGGACTTGAAAAAATGGGGAATCTATGCACAACACATTTCCACACATGATCTTCAAATTGAAGTGAGATAAATAATTGAGAGGAAAAAATAACAAAGAGATCGCGAAGGTATAAATATTGGAAGAACTGGAGGGCACAAGAATTCACAAGGCCCATCTATTATTGTGGTAACCTGTCAGTTCTCAGTGCAAATGAAAGAACAGTGAATAAATAACCTAACCTTATTTGCCTATTCTATGCCCACTACAATAATATTCCGCACATTTTGTTTATGATTTTATTGCTTAAGGATACCTTAATCTATAAATTGACTCACCTAGTTTTCAAGATTCAAATTTTTTCTCTTACCATGCATCAACAAACTTAATGTTCTAATCTATAAAGGAACTATTTCACCCATTGCCATATCTCTGTATGAAATTGGAGCCTTTTGTGATAGTTAATTTCAATTCTATCCGTTTTGCCCCTAGCTGAAATTCTCATAAGATAGGATGCACAAGAATACCTCCATATTAACATCCTGCATACCTCTAACACAAGATTTCATTTAAAATTGCTATCAAATTGCACACATTTATAAAAAAGATGCATTTCACGATCACATTTTCTACAAAACACAAAGCATCAAATCATCCTTCACTGGCACTTTCTCATCACTGTCTAGTGATCATGAAATAATTTTGTTCAAGGTCAAGGTGTAGTAGCTGCACCACACTTCAATGAAAACGCTTAGCAGTGCAGTGACCCAGTTTGCACTCTACTTTCGGACCCTCAAGGATTTAACCAAAACAAGGAAACCCGGAATTTCCCACTAGACCCCATTGAAGTAACCCAGGCTTCATGAGCAATGTTGAGTCATTCCAATGGGGGCTGCATCTTTAAATAGCAGCATTCTCAACATATTACACAACCTGAAACCACCCTATCAGGAAATCTTTTATTGCCTCTTTTACCTCTATTTTTACCGGTCCTGATATGTGTTGGCCTATTCCAATGTAAATGGTTTGCCCAGTAACCCACATGCAGTCTAACATAAATTACAACAGACAAACTCGAAGCTTCATTTAAAAAGAAGACGCTTCTGCACACAAAGACACATATCCCTTATTATTTAACCCACAGAATGGAAATGTACTATTGTTATAGTACCACTCATTAGCTTAGCGATGTTTCCATGAAGGTGTTGGATGCTAACAAGGCCAGGCCAAGTTTGCAAAGCTTACTTGACCTTGTCATCTAACCTGAACCAACCACTAACGCAGTACCTTCTTCAAAAAACCTCATATCAATTGATGACACTAGATCAGCGCTACACAGCAGATGGGAAACCAACTAAAAACCAATTCAGTGCATCAAAACCCCTAATCTCTGTAGAAGATAGACGCACGCATATATATTCTTTGTATAATTTGTCTCAAATTATTTTGAAAAATAAATTTAGTTGAAATTTTTGTCAACTTCTCCAAAACCTCTTGTCCTTTTAAACAATATTACTTCTACTTTGTTTTCCCAAAGACTTGGAAATCCAAGATTAATACTTGCACATAAAAATCACCCAAATTTTCCTGAATTGACCCCCCAGCAGTCACAAAATATTGAAACTTAAACTACAGCACAAGACAATAATATCTTAGCAATAGATTAGTCAGCTAGTTTAAGGAAAAAATACTTACTCCTCCTGCGTAAGAGGCTTGTAATCCGCAGGGCACTCGGTGTAAGGCTTCCTACAAGCAGGGCAAAGACCATTTTCATCAGTGCGTAACCTATGCCAGCAGAAGCGACAGATCTGGTAGCCACAAGTACATGGGAAAAACTTGATGTCATCCATCTCCAGCAGCTCCATGCACAGGGGGCATTCAGGGCACTCGTCAGATTGATTAGGATCCATCTTCTCAAGTTATTCTGAAATATATACCAAAACAAAATTAGGACTAAAAATAACTAAATAAATGTACAAGTCTGTTGAACTCTGTTTAGACATCAATTTAATAAATTAATTAAAATCAAAAGTTCTGAAAAAAAACATTGATAAAACTAGTTCTGGAAACTAGTTACTAATTTTTTATTCAATGCCCTCCACTTGCAACCAAATCGTTAAAAACGCGATTTTATTGCTTCAAAAACTCAAAAACAAATTTTTATTGCAGAAATTAAAAACAAGGATCTGGCAACAGGTCAAAGAACAAGGCTCCGATCGGACGCCTATGTTGGTGGCTCACAACCGCTGTGGGTGCGCGCGCATTACATCACAACAGTGCTGTGACCCCGAGGCACCAAACTTCTCCCTGACCGAAGCAAGAATACTGAACATATTGCCTCTCTGCACAGCCAACCCAACTCTGCTCCAGCCAAAATGCTGCCCGGCGATCACCGGAACCCTCCAAAATGCAACGTCCGAGCTCCGACACAAACTTTCTCGTCATTACATCATAGGTACCCGCAGTCTCCAATGCCCACTGCTCGAATCTGAAACGAACTGCCAACGACGCATACTTGCGCCTCTTACTGACCTCCACCCCAGCCGCGAACCCAGCAGACAAAACCGAACTTTTCACGTGAGATTCGGTGAACGTACCCTCGCAGGTTGCATGCCAGCTCAAAAAATATTAGATATAAATTTTTTCCGTTCTCAACAAACCAAACGAGTTTTCATATCACCGTCCATAATTTGTCACACAATTCTGGCAGTACCTAGGTTTTTCGACAGGTGTCAGGTTCCAAAGATTATCCAGACTTCCATGAAGTCCAGATTGATGAAATTAAGCTGAACAAAGGTATATTGTTAGTACTTTTAGTTTAGAATGATATTACTGATGAGTAGTTTGACACCAAAAATAATTGCAGGATAACTATTGAAGAGAAACTAAGCATTCTTTCCCAGACATACACATTTTGACCTGGATCTATTTTCTCTGAATTCCATAACAAGATTTCCATAATTTCAATGGAAATAGAATTATTCCCTTTGGAAAAGATTTACCCCATCACTGACTTGGTAAAGAGAACAAGAACATTGCTAAAAATCACAACATGGATTAGAAAAGGATTATATTATATACAAGTTTAAAGCTCCCAATCTGAATAAAATGCGACAAAGAACAGAAAAAGAAGCCATCTAATATGGACTGCAGAAAATTTAAAGCCTATGCACAGGTGCATTTCCATTTTCCACACCGGATTCCCTGGGCATAGAAACCATTAATTAAGAAAAATGAGGATGAGTAGACAAAGGTGTGAAAATTCAAAGAAGCAAAGTGGGCACAAAAAATAGAAGTCTCAAAGGCCTACCTAATAGTGTTCCCTTGGGGTGACCAGTCCCCATACCATAGGATAGACAAACCTAACTAACCTTGCCCAACTGGCTATCCTCTGTCCTCCGAGGGGTGAATAGAAAACTTGAGTTAGTCTACTTTAAATATAAAAAATTAATATATTATTTCACCAAATTCCAGTGCTAGGAGCAAATTGAAAATATTTAGCATCAAAAATAAGATTCATTTCTCAATAAACCTCACTGAACACACACAATACAAAAAACCTTGGAGTGCAAGACTGGCATTTTCCCTATATCATTAGGGTTGTAGTTATGAAGAAGTTTAATTCTCTACTTTGGTTCCTCTATACCTTATGTCATTGTATGCACCAACTAATTGCATTCTCACTATTTGAAAGTTTCCCTCAACTTCAACCCTTTATTTCACAGCCAAGTAATATTTATGCAGTCTAATACCAAATCACACTGGCAGTGAGAAACCAATTGTTCAGATAGTGTTCAAATTCTTTGTACTTTAATCTGTAAATGGATATTAATCTTTTTCGCCTGGATTATGAAAACATTGATCTGAAGGTTTCACCACATAATAAGAAAATTAACAGCAAATAATCATTGAATAGTCATAACTTTGAACTTTTACAAGCTTTCAAATGATGATAATTCTACAATGATTTAAAAAACTAGTGTGGCACTTAATAAAAATAAAAATGAAAATTAAGAAAATTATTACATCATTAATACAGTTGTAATCAACCCAAGCAATTCGTAATACTTATTTTTAATTTCCAAAAATGCTGGTACACATAAGTAATCAAGACACCCGCAGTAAATTCCAACATCCAACGTCAAAGTTTCTCGAAGATAGCAGTTTCATGGTTAGGCGGCTAAAGGCAGTACCACGGTGAGATGTCAGTAAACGTCACGTGGGTCAATTCTCGGTCGTCGTCCGCATCGTGTCTTTCTTGGGTGTTAGCACCGTCATGAGCTGTGTCTAATACCTTTCTGTTTTTATATTCCGACCCTTATTTCATCATCATGGGTCCCAAGAGGGTTAGCGCAACTGGTAATGATGAAAAGAGGAATGAAGTGATACTTGGCATGGAGTTAAAGCAAGAAATAATAGAGAAACATAAGCGAGGTGTGCGAGTGAGTGATGTGGCCAAACAATACGACCGGAACATACCTACGATCTCGGCAATAATTAAACCAAAGGAAGTCATTAAAGTGGATCACCATTTCTAAACGTTGCAGCCCTGCCCTGGGAGTGATGTTACGCTCTTTACTAACGTGGGTTAAGGACAAGGAGATTGTTGGCGATATGATCACCAAAGCCATCAGATGTGAGAAGGCCTGCGCCTGCGCCACCTATCGCGACTTGGAAGTCGGTGGACTCTGTGGGTGATGCGGGGCGGAGTTCAGCCGATCCCACATCTGAGGAATTCAAGGCTTCTCGTGGTTGGTTTGATAACTTAAAGAAACGGACTGATGTTCATTCGGTTGTACGTCATGGAGGAGCTCCTAATTCAGACACTAAGGCTGCCGACGAATTTCATATGGCTTTAAGATCATGAATAAAACAGCTACGCACCGCATCAAGTTTACAAATGTGATGAAACCAGTCTGTTTTGGATGCACAATGTCGAGATCCGCACGCAGTTGAGTGAGATGGAGGACGGTGAGGAGGTCATGAATATCATAAGTTCAGCTGAGATCAAGCAAATCTTAAACTATCAACAGGTGGTTGACTTAGTTGAAAAAGATCACTCACAAAAACTTAATTTCCCTCGCAATTTCATAATTCAATGATATCTGCTTGACTAATTTCAGAAACATTCTGAACAGCTTAACATCATTAGATAGATTTTTTAAAAAGGCTACTAAGAAGCTTTGTGATAGTGATGGAGAAAGCAAAGCTTAGAAAAGAAAGCTTAAAGCGAATGGAAGTGATGAGGGTAAAAATGAAAATCAAACATAAAATTGAGATGTAAGCTAAGTTAAGGTAATTTCAAGTTTATGTAATGCAAGTTACATAAAAACTAAGAAAAATAGAAGAAAAGGTCAAACAGAAGGAATAATTTGTAAGGTGAAAGAATTGTGTATCTTAATATATCTAATCTTGTGTTTCATCATAAATTTGTAGGTACATTTGATTACTTTTGTTGAACACTTGGATGAAATTCAGGATGAATCTGATTACAAAACAATTGGTTTTCAAGTCTTTCAGAATTATCAATTGTATGACAATAGATGATGTGTGTAGGGTAGGTGTCATTTATGTAAAATTCAGAACAAGTGCCAAAACAAGTTGTGATGAATCAATGGAATAACATACTCGTTGAGAAACCCCTTGAATATATAATTGCTTATTTTAGAATCAGTAGAGTAGGATTTTCAATGACATTTACCACAACATTCTCAAAACACTTTTCAATTTATAATATATTCATCTGGATTTAGGGATTTTTTCTTCTCAGTTACCCTTCAAGATGTTCTCAAAAATGCCTGATAGAGTCATGGTTAGGTGATATTAATGACCAATTCATTTTCTGAAATTTTGAAGAACTAGTTATGATATATTGATACAACAAAATTCTCATGGAATGGTTTGGTTGAATGAAAATGCACCCCCATCACCCACCTTGACTTCGAAGTACAGCGCTTTCTTCCACTTATCACTCTGATCAGATCAACCGATTTAAGGCAGTCTTTTTGTAAAGATGGCTAAGCTCAGTACTTCACGATCTGTCAAAATAAATTAACCAAATCTTGTAAACAATGTAGTCATACACATTAAGAAGTTTATTATAAATGGAGAATTTCATCAACAGTCAGTCAAGATTACAAATTCACTCAACACTTGCATACATTCCACATAAAGCCTCAAACTTGAAAGATTTTAAAATAAAATATCAGGTGACAAAATTGGAATTCTAAGCTCTTTGCTTGCACAGGCCACTATCTACTTATTCCTAGCTTGTAGCATTTCCAGGAAAAAAAAGGCAAAAGAAAATTACAATGAGCGTAGTCAAAGGTTCACAGTTCCAAAGCATAACAAAACAAAACAATTAAATCCTAAAAATCAATACAATAGAATCTGCTTTTACAGTAGCAGTGGACATACCATAAAGCTGCTGGTGAGGAAGACACTCAGGAAAGCATTTGTCATGAGACCTCGCCAGAACACATGGTTGACTTCTACTATGTCATTGTCAGCCACACATGCACCACTAGCCCCACTCCCAAGCATGCGCACATGGAGCCATGACCCCACAATCTTGAATATCTTGAAAATGTTTGGGCCCCTATGCCCTGGCCCCACGGGTGCTGTTGGTTTGTGTGCATAGTGTCCTTTTGCATATCCGCGAGCTATTGAAGGAGACCGTTTCCCTCTCTTGTCTAATGATAGCAAAGCAAGGGGGGCCTATAAGGGACAACTTGTAGGAAGTTATCCAGCTTCTTCTAGAAGACATCCAGGAAACCATTACATTCTCTCAGATCTCTGGGCAGAGTTGAGGAGTCTGGGTCCCATCACAGAGAAAGACTGTTCATGTCTAGTCCAAACGCTGCCAGCCGCCCTTGCATTGAATGTCGGAACAACACACATCCTGCCAAAGCGAATGTGCTGCTTTGTGTGCATTCTCATAGTCTCATTTTTCAAGTCGGGTACTAATCCATGAATCATTTTCCACGAGTAGATTATAAGATATCTCTCCCTTCTTTGCTAGAGAGA
>VOMN01044470.1:0-13594 GCA_014899125.1 Orchestia grillus
TACCATGCTCTGTATATGAATGAGATCGGAATAAAAGATTTTTCTTTTCATGTATCGTAACAGAATCAAAGTGAGGAAAAAATATCAGAATAAACAACATCATGGTCTTTTTAATCGTAACTTTATTAACTTAGATTTCTGTACACTTTAAAATGTTGATACAAGTGTATTTACGGTATTTTAAGCGTCTGTTGTTTGATAGATTTTGAAACAATTATTGTTTTTCAGTCGCGTTAAGTAAGTTGGTCATTTAGAAACTGTTATTAGTTACTTGATTGTAGACCGTGACCTTACCCTCTTGCTTAGTTATTTATCTTAAATTAGGGAGATCTGCAAAAATTCATAGAGAATTCATGGAACCTAAGTTTATAAAAAAGGAGTAAATTGGAACGTCTCAAAAATGGGCACATTCTCAGGCCAAGGTCGGCAAAAAAGAAGTAAATGTTCGCGCGAAGAAAATTGGCGAGAACCCCATGAGCTCGCTGCCAATATCATCAGTGACCAACAAAGTTGTTTGCTCATCAGAAATTGCGAAGGAGTAATGCTTTTTAACATAAATGTAACATTTTAAATTCATTAGAGCAAGTTTGAGTCGTAGGCACTACAAGTATGAGTAGAATTAGTTAATACGTAGGGTTTTACTTCTCTCTATTAGCCTGGCATAAAAATAGTTTCAATAGTTCCATGAATTTTAATCGTTTCTGAACCATATAATTTATCCTCGTGTATTGAATTACGTAACGCAAACATGGCTGCTAGGAATTTCCACCTTTGAGTTCTATAGTCGCCAATCCCAAAACTTACATTCCCCTTTTTTTCAACATGACCCGTCTACATTGAAGTGTTGTAGTTACTTGGTAACTCGTGTCTGCGCAGTGTCGTGAGCACTCTTCTGCTTCAACGAGCTTTCGAAGCGTTAAGTGATCCTTCTCGTGTACAATGTTCAGTTTTCTTCTTCCCTGTGACGAAACGGGTTTTTATTATGAGCTTGCGTAATCGCACTTAAGGTTATTCAGCCAGGGTGATCGTTTATTTTTAAAGGTAAATGAATATGTGGAATGAGTGATAGGATAAGCAGCTCTGCGAATTCATCACGCACAGCAAGAGATATCTCACGTAAATTTATCGCCTATTGCAAATTACAAACCTAAGTCTTTCATATAATTTTCCCCTATAGCCTGGATACATTCCCAGCCCCACTGTAAGCGCAGTGACACAATTAATGACTCATTAAATACTCGGCACGAAATTTGCGGCCTGGACTTGGTTTTCCGCCCCTCATAAAGAATGAACATAGGATCTACGTCAATTTGTTGGAAATATTCTTCAAGAATGTTTAGAATTTTTTCAGTACAGCCGGTCTCCACTCTACCATGCCTTAAGATTCAACTAAACGTGTCAGTGAATGTAAAATATCAACTACCGACAGAAACGTAAACTTTTTTCTGCGCATTATTTTACCAGGGTCAGTTGATAAACAGCGAAGGAATTCGAATGCTTTATCTGAATCCAGGGTCAGTTGTTGATAAACAGCGAAGGCATTCGAATGCTTTATCTGAACATCATGTCGTCTATGATCCTTTTAAATCCTTGATGTTGTCCGTAGTCTTAGTTTCCTTCGTCTGATGTATACGTGGCATGGAAATATCGTGAAGAAATTGTTTTTTTCTTCAGAAGTTTACATCCAGAGCAACATCGACGCTCATTGGGAAATGATTTATATCAACATCCATTCTGGCTAAAAACAAATATCTGTGTAGGGATTCAGCTTTTCATTCCTTAAAGCTATTATTCCTTTCTGAAGTACTGTTCTGGACTTCAGCACGTCTAGTAACTTGAACCATTCACGCAGATTTTGTTTGGGAAGTCAGAGCTGCGTTACGCAAATTTTCAACCTCTGAAGCTGCCCTCATCGCCACCGGCGCCAGATGCCAGGCTGAGACCGCAACAAATGTTCGCGTATGTCAGTAAATCTTGATTCATACTAACTTGTAGAAATGACTGTTAAATTACGTCTTGGGCCAACATATTTGGACGGTGTGACTTTGGTCGCTGAGGTTAGTTCCCTTGAAGGTCAAGGCATCCAGGTAGGTGAGTGGTCAAAGGTGATGATCTCATTTTTAAATCTGAACTTCAATTGCCGCGTACTAATTAGTTAGGGTAACTTGATAATTAGCGGTAAGTGAGGCAACTACTTCACCTAAAAATCATGTCGTTCATTACTTTCAGAAATCCCCGGTATCGTCCGAAGTAATAGTTTACTACCGGATTTAGTACGGTGTGGCTCTCCCTGTGGTGCGACATGGAATGGCTTCTTGCCATGTGTGGTCCTGCTACTAAGCCTACTTTCATGGTAAGATGGCTGAGCTCATTTCTGATGAAAAAAAATTAAATAACAACCCAGCACTTAGGGTGTTCGCGTGGTCGCTGTTTAGGAAAGCCACGTTTGCCACGTTCAGGAGCATACCAGTCTTCTAAATTTTAGGTAAGTAAAATTTTAGGTGAATTTCTATTCTCATAAATTTTAAGTGCTCTATAATTTTTTTCTTGTGAAGGTTTTGCATCGAAACATTTCGTCACGTTTTCAGTATCACAAGGCAGCCCTTATAGCTATTATTTGAGGATTTTTCATGAATTTACTTCGTTCAAAGAATGTTCTAGTAAATCTATAATGGGAATCATAGCTAATCTTTTACGAAGTAAGAAGAGTTCTCAACTCATTTGTCGATTATTAATAAGCTTGTGATTGAATTGTTCATAAATTGCTTTGAAAATTTTTTGTTGGTCGTGTTTCCAAACGAGTAAGCGTACTGTGCGTAGGTGTTGATTGAAACTAAATTTCATGCGTGACTGTATTTTCTACATCATTCAGCCGGTCAATCTAAGGTGAAATGGCAAAATCGGGACTCTAATTGTAAAGAGGTTTATAAACTGAACTCCCTGAACAGCCAATGCAGTGTTCTCTGATTTGTGTGAAGTGAAAATCTACCTTGAACGAGAAAGAAAGAGAGGGTCTCAACTCACTTTCAATGAAGTGCTTCAGTATTGAGTACAGTACTGTGACATGTAGTGCGTCAAGATTATATTGCCCTGAGGAAATAAAGAATGATAATACGTCATTAGTAGTGACATGAAATTTCATTTTGTCAAAGAAAAGCCCTATCCCTCTCGTGAGAAGCACAACGGAANAATTTCAGGTTCGTGACAAACAAAGTCATCTGTGGGAAAGCTTCTGCTCGTTGTTTCCATGCATCGATTAAGTGTTCGTGCATTTTGACACTGGAATCGTCCTTGGATTTTACGGAACGTTTCCTGAAGGAAAAACTGACAAGGTAGGAGAAAAAATTTAATTTAACGTGGACCCACAACCGATTTGTGCTCCAAAATTTATGACAGATTGTTGTTTAAGCTTTGAGGAGCTCTTCGTCTCTCCGGCACCGACTGCGATAACAAGATGAGCAGACCAAGCGCGCTTCTCCAGAGCGTGGGTATGTTTTCCGTATTTAAGTAGCTTTTATCCTATGCCTGCGGCTCATCTTTTTCCTGCTCAAGGGAATCGATATATTTAAAATATCGAGCTAGGTTTGGGGCCAACATCATTTCTTATCATGCTTAGAGTCCCTTGCCTGTGGCTAGAACGAATGAATGATAACTATTAATTGTAATCATCCGAAAATTATACGTAAGAAAATACTTCTCCATGCAGTGTTGCTCTCACTTGAAGGTAATCATGTACAACTATGGAAGAGCAAAAATCACCGATTGTGTCAGGTGTGCTTCGTCAAACAAGATTAGAAAACCACGTGAACAAGAGACCCCTTGGTGGGCTGCTAGGGGTTGACAGTGACCATGCAGCGCTCTACCTGAACATGAATCGCTGCTTTATCAAATTCTCTGGGAGATCGCCAAGAAATAACCGCCTTATCCGAGTGAAAACGACACCTCGTTTACTACTTGAACTTTTATCAGGTGTTCATGATAAGGGAAACTCACCGTCGAGATGCAATCAAGCCTTTATTGCGCGCCATCTCCCAAATCTGACAATCGTGACACATTCGCGCCAGATGTAAAGTATGTGCGATGATAAAGAAAAACTCAAGATGATTCGGAATAACATTTTATTACTAAAGCGGTGCGTAAATCATTGATAATTGCATATAAAGTTTTATTCTAGCCAATATGAAATGAGGTTGTCGTCTCTCCTATTCTCTAGCCTCACAGCGAAGGGCGGGGCTTGCGGCCTGCCCCTGCGTTATCAGACGAACGTTTCAGTTCTTTTCATTGCACTTGATTTCAGTGCGGGAAATGGAAGGAAGGCGCTGCTCAAGTTGCCGTCGCTTACTGTGACTGGTGCCGTGAGAGCAACAAGTCGTAATTGAACAGGTGCTGTGGCTCATAGTGTTGCCGTGACCTCCCTGTGGTAGCTAGCGTGAAACGACCTAACAAGGAACACAGTCCCTGTATGGGTAGCTTGAAGTAACTTCAGACTCACTACGCCAAGGGTTTACTCGAATTTGTAAAATCAAAAACAAGACCACTCTCAAACAAAATTTGTAACGCCCTGGAATATTTCTCGACTTCTCCAAGTACTGAATGGTTCTTGTATTCTAATGCGTATGTTGTATCCTCCGAACAATATGTTTACGATAGACAGCATATTATCTTCAAAAAAGAAAGATGACTCCGTTTGCAGATCGAGAGATTCATCTCAGACTCAACTCAGTGAATCGACTGAAGACATCTCGACGATATCCCAAACGCCCATTATTTCTGGCTCATCGATTACAACTATAGCTAAGCCCATCGCAGTTAGACCTGGAGTAATAATAGAACCAGTCCTTGGATTCCAAAGACCCTCTGCATCTTCATTTATTTTGTCAGATCCTTCAATACCTTCCTTAGAGGACAGTGGAATCCTGCCGAGACCTCAGTCTTCTCCCCTGGATCTCCATACGTCCAGTGCCCGATCTCCACGTGCTCACGATGATCACTATGATTTATCCAACGAATATATTGAGGTGTGTAGTTCTGTATCACCAATTTCTGAAGGATCAGACAGTATAGTATCGCCCACACAGTGTACTCCATCTGCGATTTCACCCGGAGCTTATATATCAGAATCGAATTCGATGCTGAGGAGGAGACCTGAATTTCTGGCGGTGGCCTCTCGAAGTGGAGCTCTGGAAGCCAGAAGATATTATTCCAGACAAGGGTCGACTGCTAGCACTACGCCAAGCGATCCGTCTCCAACCAGTGATCATATGATACCTACTCCATCGTCATTCAATGAGTATGAAAATTTCCAATACGCTACTACAAGTTTTAGGTACCCCTTACCTGAAGTCACAAACCCTGGCCATGAAAGTGTGTCGCAGCCTCAGTTCATGGCGCCGAGGGTAGAGCATAGTGGAGTTCCAGGACGAGATATTCCAAGACCAAGACTGATGGAACCTTTAATGAGAAATTTACCCTCTACCAGCATGAATCCAATGAGTCCCGTGATGCTGAGACACCTCTGTGAGAGCAGGCCCCCGCATTTCTACAGCCTCTTCGACCCTCGTAAGTCCCAATTCGCTGACTATTACATATATTCACTTCAGCCTCCATCATGGCCGACTGGGTTACCGACCAGCTCGTGTAATGCAGAATTTGATGCACTCAATGAAGCTAAATGATTAATTTAAACGAGTTGAGTGTAAGGGGCTGGTAGGTGTCTTCACGTGTTTCCCTGACTAACCTAACAGTGGTACTTATAAATACAAGTTTAGCGTAAGAGGCTGGTGGGTTAGGATTTGTGAGTAACAAACCCCTCAGCAGGAACCGAGGAATCCTCTCCTTTATTTGTAATGACACCTTTCATAAATCCTGATCGTAGGAAAAAGTGGTGGATATTTACATTATGTCTCAGTTGACAAAACAAGGATGAAATTGTATAAAGGAAGTAAAGATCACGCTGATAACCTTAAGTAACTTTTTAATATGTGAATAGTCAAGATATATTGAATAGTCAGATATTTTTAGGGACTTCAATAATATTTTACATTTCTTTCTGAGTTAAAAATTGAATTCTGAATATTTTTTGCACGATTTAAACTGCACTCGACATCATGCGAGACTGCAGCTGATAACGATATATTAGCCCATTTACAACCCGGTAGTCTCATGAAAGTAGTAGTGGTAGCAGTAGCAGTAGTTTATAGTAGTAAGGATAGCAGTGCTTAAAGTAACTCAGACTTTCTCGCACCGAACGAGAAGGGGCCATTCAGTATGGACTTGGTAGAACGAGAATCTATAGGCAAGGTGTGTTTCTACACAAGATCTCCTGCACATTGAAAAAGCAAGCTAAAAAGACGAAAAAGAAAAGATAAAGAATCATCAGTGAAAAAGGCATGATGCTGGAAAAAATCAAATTGGGCACGAAACACAGAAGTCCCGAAGGCCTAGCTAAAGTTGAGGTTACCTATTCGTAACAGTACCCCCCCTAGGGACGCTAGTCCCCATAGCATAGCAGCGACAAACCTAACTAGCCTAACCCCATTGCTTATGGCCTATCCCATACCTCCATAGGAATATTATTGCTGAGTATATCGTTAGCACATTTAGAATCATCGTGCGTACGTCAGTTGATTCCGTCGAAATTTGGCATGTAAAAGCTGAGCGTTAGACGGCACATCAGTGTGGCCCCTGCTGCACATGGATGCTCAAATGGGTACCGGCCCGAAAGTGGGTAACCGCCCATTGCATCCTGTTATCAATTATAATCTATGGTGTAGAATGACAACCTGATCAAAATTTCTGCATGCTTTTCTTAATCTGAAGCCCACTTTATTTTCGAGTTGTTGAACGCTGAAAATTCTCTTCGTTTCTGTTTCCAAAATAGTCGCGATTTTGTTGCATTTCTATCACGATTTAGGAAATGAAAATCCGGTTGATTAAAGTCATAACTCACCATAAGCATAATTATAGCCCAATATGTAACATGATAGCTCAATTAAATTGCCCCTCAAAATACTCAGTCTGCTGAATAACAACTTGATTATCGTTATGACTCAATTTAATCATAATTTTAACTCCGCATGCTGTATGTTAACTATATTTTAATTATAACTCATTATGACCATAATTATAACTCAATACATTGCATGTTAACATGAATAAAAGTATAACTCAACATAGTTATAACCATAACTTAATACATCGTATGTCAACTGAATTGGAGTGAAATTTCTCCTTTTATTTGCGTGTCTTCCCCATTTATATGTTGTACCCAGGCGACGTGCAGTCTCGAGAGATAAATTTTCAATCTTATCTCTTAAACAACTGTAAAATGAATATTTGTTCTGCGTCTCAAACATAGACGACGCAGGTTCGCCGTCTTAGTTTTCTGTAACCGCTTTGTTCGCAAGAAAAGATCGTTGATGTAATTGTGTTCTATTGAAGATTCAGAAGTTGATATTGGTTAAATGTAATTAGCTAAATTTCATTTAACCAAACTGAGTTTGATTAAAAATTGTTCTAATGATGATTCCTAAATTAATATTGATAAAAAACTATCACAAATACATCTCCTAGCCCGTGAGATTTTGAATAATTTTACCCATCGTAAGTTTCACTATAATAATTGAGAATCAAAATTGTTTCATACTACCCATTAACAAAGTTATTGAGAAGTTTGAGCTAAGCTGCGATCGACTCCTGTAACATGCTCACGGCATATAAGAACAGGCATGTCTTTGCGCAGACGTTGTTGTTAATTTTTTGTTCATAGTTTGAACATCCATCTAGGACACGAGACAGCGCTCCATTATCTCCCAATTATGAGAAACACGGTCTATTTCCTTCCTGCCTATCGCCCTCAGATACTGAGGCCCAGCTTCACGCTAGCTACTAGCAAACCGGTTAAAATAAACCGACTTTCGAACAATTATTTCTTCTTCTACGTTTGTAACGGCTTATTGGATGTATTGCATTGACTTTGTTCAGGTTTAATGACTTGGGAAACCAAAGTGTGTTATGAATAAAAAGGTTACCTAACACGTCCCTTACGTTAACTTGCTCTATGGTTAGGGCATTCCATAGTAAAATCCTTCTGTGAAATACACTGTATTTGAATGCGAAGACGCTACCGTGTTTTGGAGTTAGACATGCTTCCTTCATGTTTGTTTTCAACCTTTACTCGGATTACTGCTTTCTGTTGATCTAATAATTCAGCTTTGACTGTTCTCTTTAAACACAAGTAGAATATGAGTGTTGATACACAAGCAAACCATTGCTCTACAGTGGACTGTAGGGTTCCATTAGGACGCCGTGGCCGTATAGGCCGCCGGGAACGCAACTCTTATGAAACAGAACTACAGCAATCGAGTGGATGCTTCTTTCGTGGAATACTTTTTCTGCCTTTTAATAACGCACAAAATAACATACCCTGGGGCTTTCCACATAGACCTGAGAAGTATATTAGTTTTTAATAAGACGCATTCAAAGAACAAAAGTAGGTGTATGTAAGTTTTTTTCATCTGGAACTTTGTGGTCACTATAAACACAAGATCACAATCTACTCTCGTGCTTCAATAAATGGAACTCTCTCGAGACTGTCCGTCACCGGGGGAAACATAAATGGAGAGGACAAGAAATTAAAAGGAGAAATTTCATTCCAATCAAGTCGACATACGATATATTAAGTTACAATTATAATTATGTTGAGTTATAATTTTAATCGTGTTAACTTGCGATATATTGAGTTATAATTACGATTATAATGAGTTATAATTAAATAAAGTTAAAGTTGGGTTAAGCTATGATTCAATTGAGTAATAATAATAATGAATGTTAATGAATGGGGTCACATAAATTCCTAAAAAATGCGCAAACCACGCAAGTCGACCGTTCAGCCTGCATATACAGCCACCGTTACCCCACTGGGTTACGGTGACCCGTATTTCAGGAATATGTCATTCACACGCATATATTATTTTTACAAATGTAGGCTATCATTCTGGCAATTCAGGTCATGTTATCTACTCGTTTATTCAAACAGACCGTAAGTTTACACAAACACGGCGGTCCTGGAGTACCAGATGTCCAATGAGAGTAGATAATTTAGAGCCTTCGCAGTTGGAGACATCATTCGTTATAGCCAAGATTTACGAGCTCTATGGGTATCGATTAGGGCTTACTCCTTCATTATCGTTTCGAAAAACTACATTTTGCAGCTGGAACTCCCACATTGTCGCCGCTGTCCTGCCACGACAAAAACTCCTTCAAATTGCACCAACGCGACCGAAAATTGTTTTTGTCGAGTGAAATTGGGGCACTGCGCGCTGTACAGTGCCTCTCACTCGGGCGCTATAGAAGTTGTGTCTCTTGAGAGCAACTGATGAACGTCAAAAGAATTTAGAATTTTAGACTCATTTACCATCAGTTTTGACATCTGAGCTCTTGAAGGCATGAGCGTTCACAAGTCGAACGTTACGCGCAATACATACCAGAACTGCTGGTTATTAAATATACCAACTAAATCATATTTACCCCGTGATACATTTTTTGGAAAACACTGCTATTTTTTTATTTTGTGCATGCTCTTTTACTCGAAGTGTATGAGGAACGTTAGATTGCATGCATTTTTTATTGTAATATGCATAGAACTTCTCAGTGAGTAGTCTTAGCTCTGATTAATCAAAACTTGCGTTCTTCAGAAATGATTCTATCTAAAAACTTACCTGAAAATTCGATACGTAGTAGAAAAATCTCAAAACGAGACCAACTTTTCCGAGCTATTTTTTGTTCTCATCGTTCTAAATTAATATTCCTGTGTAGTACGTTTATGCGAATTATTTAATATAATATTCCTGTGTAGTACGTTTATGCGAATTATTTAATTTAATATTCCCGTGTAGTACGTTTGTGCGAATTATTGAATTTAATATTCCTGGGTAGTACGTTTATGCGAATTATTTAATTTAATTTTCCTGGGTAGTACGTTTATGCGAATAATTTAATTTAATATTCCTGTGTGGTACGTTTATGCGAATTATTTAATTTAATATTCCTGTGTTGTACGTTTATGCGAATTTTATTCTGGTTTATGAATCTTGACACCAACTTTTATCCCCTCTACGTACGTCCTAAAGAATCAACGAATTTCAATAGATAAATTAGTTTTTATTGCTTCTAGTGATAATTAATTGTTAGTTTTCAACCATCATTTTCATGTTTGCAATATTAATTCGTGACATTTTTTCTAAATTTCATGTCTCAGAAGCATATTAATTTGTTTCGTGTTAGGGAACTTATTCTTTTAGTGATCAATTTTACTCGACCAATGATGTTGAACGCTGGAGGAGGCTAGCCAATTTTTCCCAACTTTCTGCCGAGATCCTGAGAAATTACATTTTATTTATACAAAATTTTTACGTGCACTCATCAGAGCCATAACAACACCCGCACTGATGATTTTTAGATCAATCATTCATAGAAAAGCAGACACAGATCGAAGATCAAAATCGTGCCCACACAAATAAATGGCACCGTACCTGAAATGAGGGACTTTACACTGATCAGGCTCATTGGACAGGGATCTTATTTAACTTCATTTAATGTGGAAAATAAATGAGACTTGAAAGCCTACGCTGATATTCTGAAATCCTGTGCCCGACTTTCTGTGGGAGACTGTTCATCTCTTGCTTCCATCGAAAATTAAGCATTAATACAGCATGTGCGCAGTGCATGGTAGAGTCATTCTACAACGTATATGAAATCTAACTTAGATTGAGCTAGATAAGAATTTATCGCCCGCAGTTGTTCTGTCGTTCATAAAATGAATTAACAAGATGGCGGCGAAAATGTGTTGATATGCGTGTCTGTAGTGACAGCTGTGCAGTACACGGCAGCTGTGCAGTACATGGCAGCTATGCAGTACACGGCAGTTGTGCAGTACACAGCAGCTGTGCAGTACATGGCAGCTGTGCAGTACACAGCAGCTGTGCAGTACCTGGCAGCTGTGCAGTACACAGCAGCTGTGCAGTACTTGACAGCTGTGCAGTACACAGCAGCTGTGCTGTACATGGCAGCTGTGCAGTACAGTTTCACTGAAGCAGTAGAGTCGTAGTGCTGTTTGTGTGGCAGGTGTAGGCGGAATCCCGGTGGCTGTATGCAGGTCTCGCCGGTTCCATGCGTGCATCCCAAAGCAACGTAAAAAAATAAGTCATCGTTTCACGGATGAGCAGAACAATAGGCTGCTGAAGTACTACTTTTTTGTAATGATGAATTTATGTTTGCTAGTCCTTGAGTACTTTCTACTTATTCCAGGTGAATCACGTGAGAGACTGAAACATGCGACTTTGCTAGTTCTGGTGCGGTGCAAGTCTGGGCACCTCTCTAGGGTTCAAGCTAAGGCTACCAATATACTCCACGTGCTCGTGGCGCGTCGTGCACAGTTAGTTCACAATTGACTACGCCAAAAACTTCCTATCTGTAACGACTCGATCTCTCAACAATTTTTGCACATTGTTTCTCCCAATAGTTATTTGCTCTTACGACTGCGATGTCCCTTTATGAGTTGCCAGGTACTTTTAGGCAACTCATGACCTGGCAACTCATGGCAACTCATGACCTGGCAACTCATGGCAACTCATGACCTGGCAACTCATGACTTGGCAACTCATGTCCTTTCAACTCATGACCTGGCAACTTATGACTTGGCAACTCATGACCTGGCGACTCATGAGAAGGGACATCGTTGTCGTAAGAGCAAATAACTATTGGGAGAAACAGTGTCCAAAAATCGTTGAGAGATTGAGTCGTTACAGATAGGAAGTTTTTGACGTAGTCAATAGTGAACTTACTGCGCTTACCCTGATAACATTGTCTCTTAATTACTCTATGTAGTTCTTATTGTAACTTTTACTTTCTAAACTTTAGAACTTAACAAGAAGTTTGCCTTTAGATGGAATCTTCTCAAAAAGATCAACTTTAAATATTTTTGACCCAGTCTAAGTTCATCGCTAAATCAAACTATGATACATTTACGTAGATTTTGATACGGTAATGGTGGTTAAGTCAACATCGAAGCCAGATTAAGCTTTACTTACCCTGATTGTCTCCAAATGATTATAACAGTTTTAGTTCAAACTCACGCACCATAGACCATTTGATCAGTTTTCCGTCTCGAAAATAGAACTCATCTCAACGTTCTTTACCAATCGTAGACGTTTAGACTCATCACAATAACTCACATCTGAGTTGGAATTTGAATTAATCCAAGTAAATGGTTCTATCATGATGTTTAGACTTGGGCATTAAACTTGAGTCCAGCAAGCATTCTTCCCACATTTTGACGCCTCAACTTACACTCAAAATTCGTGTGTACCAAAGCGACCTTCCTGCCCACGCCGCGACGCGTCACCTTGGATCTCAAGTTTGGGCTCAAGAAAGTTCCGTTCGCGCGTTGTGTGAGGTTTGAACTTGAGTTTATCAGACCAAGCGTTCATCGTCGCACGTACGTCACATCACGAAAAAAATCTCGGTAGCTTGCATAAGGCAAGAGGTCTTGACACCTGTTATCAGTGAGAGCCTCCCGCCTCTAACGCAGCGCATTTCAAGGAATCGAACACCCCGGCGCGCGCGATGTCAATTGTGAGAACGCGAGGTACACAAAAGCCGTTAAATTTCAAGTCTTTGAAGTCCACGAGACTCCTGTGTTGTTTGTGCGAACTACATCGACCTCATTGTCATTCAAAGTCAATCGTGTGGCATTAGATCGGCTCTCTAATTGACAACGTGAACCAGGTAGAAGCCGACGGCAAGTTCAGACCACTAATCAGATTAGATAGATTCGTGTGAGTGAATGCACACCCTTTTTGAAAGGAGCTGTAAGTACGAGGGCTCGGATATCGTCTCCAAAGGATGATCGTAATGTGCTCAGCATAGAGTTGATGCAATTCAGAATAGAATTTTCAAAAGCTCGGATTGAATTTACCGAATTCGGAATAATAATCATAAGATTTCGAACATAATTTGACCTTCGACAGATGAGACACAACAGCCTAAGTTAAACTAAGATGTGAGATAAGAAATTACCACATGATTTATGTTGATGTAAAAACTTGAATGGAGAGTGAACTCGTGAACCTAAGAATCATTGATGCTTACGTGAGCGTAAGAGGAGAGTGTACCAATATGGCGCGTCAGTGAAACGTACGGGCTGTAAAAGTCTGTGGAAACGAGCGCTCCCACCACTTGATATACGCACAAATATTTCGTCATAGGTACATGTGAGCGAAGGCTGTTTCACGATGAATGAAGGGAATTATCAGGTGCGGAGTATTTTTTACCAGATTTAATGTATTTCTCAGGCGAAGTGTTGCTTATTTTCTTGCAAAATTTGAAGTTTTCTCCTTATCAATGACTGATGTCGCGTAATATCTGCCAGCGGCCATCGAGATGTTCCCGTTCCAAGGCTTGCGTGATTGCTCACACGAGCGCACAAGCGTTGCATCTCTCACAAATTATGAGGGCATTTGACGACGTGACACTGTCCCATGTTAGTTATTGCAGTAATTCAGTTTATGAAATTATGTTGTGATCATAAGTCTAA
>VOMN01044475.1:0-20255 GCA_014899125.1 Orchestia grillus
TAATTTGAAAATGGGTTTCCTTTTTTCTGGGACACCCCGTACAGGCCCTTCAAGCGAAAAGAGCTAGCTGACAGAAAAAATGCAACTTAAGGAATAAAAAATCCCCTATTATACTGTATTAGGTCTCCAATTAAATTCACGAACTGTAGCCAAAAAATGCAAAATTTGGACCAGCATTGTATGGTACGCAAAAAAATTCAGCGCAAGATGAACCCAAAAACCAAGTTTCCCGTAGGGAAATTTCTTTTGTTTTTATACATAGATCACGTTCAGAAACTTAATTGGAGACCTAATACAAAGAATTGAGGAACGCAGAAGCTCTGCAAGGTAAGCTGTGAATAGTGAAAGGAAATACCTCCGTTTCCAAGAAATGACCTAAGCTACACGGTAGCTCGACAGGAGACAATAAGTCTGCTGCCAACAGCATTTAACAGACAGCATCAACAAGAACAACAGAAAGCAGGAGAAGGCAGACTGTGGTCAACAGAGAAAATAGACCATGATCTGCGTGAAAAACAGAGTGGTTAACCGAGAAAATCAGACTAGTTAAAAGGAAGAATTTCAGAAATTGGACGTTTGGTTGAAAACCTAACCTTCAAAATGAAAAGAAATACGAGTGACGCGATGAAAATCATCCATTTATACACTCAGGTCAGCAAGTATAGGAAAAAGTTAATAAGAAAAAACGTTTGATACAGTTAATAATTAATAAAAATATTATTAATAGTTAGTTAATATAGTAGTTAATAGTTAACGATAATAATAGAACAATAGCAGTTAATATGAAAAAACAGGCTATAATCAAGAGGGAGAAACAGACCCTAGCCAACAGCGAACAGACAGTAACAAACAGGGATGACAGACCGTGGTCAAGAGGGAGAAACAGACCCTAGTCCTAGCCAACAGCTAAAAGACTGTAACAGACAGGGATGACAGACCGTGGTCAAGAGGGAGAAACAGACCCTAGCCAACAGCGAACAGACAGTAACAGACAGGGATGACAGACCGTGGTCAGGAGGGTCCTGGACTCCATGGCGGCCCCGCAGCAGCCCAGGAAGCCCAGCAGGAAGACCAGGGCGCTGGCCACGATGAGGACGTACGCCCCCTGCTCCAGCACAGACGGCGTGTTGTACACCTGCAGCGGGACAACTTTGTACTCCTGCAGCGGGAGAACTTTGTACTCCTGCAACGAGAGAACTTTGTACTCCTGCAACGGGAGAACTTTGTACACCTGCAGCGGGACAACTTTGTACTCCTGCAACGGGACAACTTTGTACACCTGCAGCGGGAGAACTTTGTACTCCTGCAACGGGAGAACTTTGTACTCTTACAATGTACAAAATTTGTACACCTGCAATAGGAGAACTTTGTACACCTACAACCTCCCTAATTCGAAAACGAGCTTTCCTTCAAGTTACAAACTCGACCACACCTCCACTAATGTTACAAACTCGACCACATCTCCACTAATGTTACAAACTCTACCACACCTTCACTAATGTTACAAACTCGACCACACCTCCACTAATGTTACAAACTCGACCACACCTCCACTAGTGTTACAAACTCGACCACACCTCCACTAATGTACTCAAATTTCGCAGAAAATTTTGAGCTTCACTCGATGACGGCCGTCTCAAAACTTTAGTTTGGGCTGAACAAATAGATTCGACATCTGTTTTTAAGGAAAAAATCTCACCATCACTCATATTGAGTACATGAACGTGAGTCTTCCAAACGACCCCAATAACCAGACGTAACCCGATAATAATTATTTATGTAAGAATAGTGGGTAATTAATTCTTGAACTTTGTAAACGATCGTCTTGCGAGCCCCTTAGTAAAAATCTAACCTTATTAACGTCAATTCTTTGTACGCAGTAGATTACAGGACCATGTAGGATAATGAATATTTATTTGACAATGATCTCTGACTTAGACACTAGACATGAACTGGTAAGCATGTAGCCACACAAGCAATATTAGATCAATTTCTCAAATTAAGGTCATTAAATGTTACAGGACAGAAATAGGAGAACGACTTGGAGATAAGAACGAGATATGGTACCGTACAGGAAATAGGGTAGAGACGGGAAATTATATGATACAATTAATGGATAGAACGACATTTTCAACTCTAGTAAGAATCTAGTTTCATATGAAGTCGTTTTCGATTACGCTTCACTGAATATACTAAATTTTGCCCTTCAAATACAAGATGATACATTAGGCATTATCAAGACGAACAATTAATAAACTCACTAAAGAGGTTCCACATTTCAACCGCTCTATAGGCCTCCCTGCCAAAGAGCGGTATCGACTAAAGCAAGCATCAAATAGCGCGAAAAATATTTTTGTCATAAGGAGCAAGTACAACGTGTTAAAAGATCCAAATAAAGAAGGAAGATGGTGCGATGGTCTTCGGAAACCGACCTCGCGCTCTCTGCGGGGAACGACGGTAGAAAAAATTGCTATAAAATTTAATGTATTACATAAGGAAAGAATATAATGGGATGTGCGTGATCACAGGCGTTGGCTGGTTGGCAGCATGAAGATCGAGAGAGCAACAGTTTTAAGAGCACGGTATCAGAGAGAACGGAAGCAAGATCCAGAGCGCTATCGTAATCGTTTCACAAGGAGAGAGAGAGAGAGAAAGAACCAACATCTGGTTCATTGATGTGATTTATTCGAAAAATCCATTGCAGAATTAAAACAATAACAGACAACACATTCACCGAAGTCATGAGATATTCGTGGCACATCGGTGACTTGGTCATGTTGACGTAATTGGCCGTACCCAAACGCCTCAGGTCAACCTGTTACACGTTTATTTAATTGCCTCCTGACAATACTCCCACGACCAGCACGCTCGGTGCTACCACTTCGGGGTAAAATGCAACAGTTTTAAGGGAATTTCACTGCTAGGGTGAGATATTGGGTAAGCAAAAAATCTAGGGTAAGTAGTATCATTCCAGGAACTGTGTTTTTAACATGAAGACCATTCAACCCAATATGACATGATACCCAAAGAGCACATGTCAAGTGCGTTGTATAACACCTTTTCAAAATTAATGGCTGTAAGAATACAACTAAGCCAAGACTTTCTCTTCATAGTTTCATTTATTTACTAATTACTCAAGGTTAAAGCTTTCTTCTTCTGACACCACCTGAGTGCATTTTATCTTGGCATCAGAATTTACTTCTTCGTTCAACAAACCTCTCTAAATAGCGTAACATTTTCGCACTTAAAATGGACAAGCAATTGTTTGAGTAGAAACTGACATGTTAGGACGATCTTAAATATGTTCTAGGGCGTTGGCAACTTTTTGCGTAGAATTTTTTTCCCTATCCATGATTCACAAGGCAAAGGGTTAAACAAGAAACAATCTTATTTTTCAAAAAATAAATCCTGTGCGCATCTTCAATACACATTTTATTATTATGAATCGTTGAGTAACAGTAATAGTAGTAGTGAAAGCAGCGCTTCAGAAACTCAGACTATCTCGCAATCTAAAGCTGAGGTAGCCTAGCAGTGCTCCCCTGGGGGCTCTGAATCGTTGAATCAGGCGCTACCTTGGACACAGCACGATCACTTGTTGAATAATTCCCATCGTTGGATCCTGCGCCGGCCCGATGAGCACCCTAGTCCAGAAACTTTAATATTAAGCCAATATTAATAGACAATAACACCAGAATTTAATGAGCTGACAGAAGTGAAAAATATGACCACAGTGGTACTGACGCCAGATGTCACTGAGAAACTGTTGCCACTGGCTCCATTGTGCTCAGTGGAATGCGTCAGAATAGTCACATTTCAAAGCAGTGAACCACTATTACAAGCGTTATGGCATCGCCACTGTCGGTGTAACAGGATTGATATCTCGCCACAGTGGCAGCATACTGGGCGTCAACTGGCCTGAAAACACCAGAATACGATGGCTTCTATAGCACCAAAATACGATAACTTTAGAAGTACCAGAATACGATGGCCTCAGTAGCACCAGAATACGATAGCCTCTGTAGCACCAGAATACGATAACTTTAGAAGTACCAGAATACGATGGCCTCTGTAGCACCAGAATACGATAACCTCTGTAGCACCAGAATACGATAATTTTAGAAGTACCAGAATACGATGGCCTCTGTAGCACCAGAATACGATGGCCTCTGTAGCACCAGAATACGATAGCCTGAGTAGCACCAAAATACGGTGGTCTCAACTGCAGCGATGACCAGAACACACGAATACGATAACACAAGACTACGATGACACAAGTATACAGGATACAGGAATACGAGTACAAGGACACGATGGCAAGATGGCCTCAGAAGCACCAGAGTATGAAGAGCCATGAGGGCAACAGAGCCTTCAGTCCGATCTTCTCAGATCGGGTTGCACCGCCGCCTGTCTCGGTAACAGGGCGCTGTCTTGGAGATAAAGGATCAACGAGTAAATACTAGACCTGAGATCTGTGGGTGTAACTTGAGCAATGCGGTTGAATGTGTCACTAACATGGTAGGGCCCACGAGTTACATATCTCTATAGACAATCTAGAGCAAGACAACGAGTCACAACTATGGTAAGGAGCACGAATCACATATCTCTATAGAGAATCTAGAGCGAAGGAACGAGTCACAGCTATGGTAGGAAGCACGAGTCGCATAGCCCCAGGCAGTCTAGAGTGAGACAACGAGTCACAGCTATGGTAGGAGCACGAGTCGCATAACCCCAGGCAATCTAGAGTGAGACAACGAGTTACTGCTAAGTTAGCATGTACAAGCTGCATAGCTCTGGACACTAGCGAGTCTGAACAGTTTACTGCTATGATAGAATCTACGATCGAGTCGCATAGCTACACGTACGACAGAAACTAAAAGAATTATTACTCTCATGAAGAAGGAACTGACGAATTACGACTTTCATATGAACTCCTAGGTGCGCACGAGGCGGACATTTCAATCATTTGCACTACTCTATCATATTATATAGCGTGTAAGGGGTAAAAGAGGTACAAAATTTAACGCCTACAAGAAAGTGCGAAACTTTTGACTATGAATCTTCGCGAAAAAATTTTTGGTTTTCGAGATACCAGCTGTTCAATGCTTGAAAGAAGAATATTTGAAAACAAAATTGCCCACTACTAATTCATCAATACAATTTCTTTACGGAAATTTTTCAAAGTTTCCACACCCTACATCAATGCACTTGTGATAACTTGTGATATCGCGCGAGCTGGCTCTTGATAAAAATGGCCTACCACTGCTTCCTCAACTTCTACACGCCTCTGACGACCAGCATCTTCTCGGTTTATTTCAAAACTCCCGTTGTCACTTAGCCATTGAGGCGAATTTTACAACATTCTATGACCAAGTAGGTAACGGTTTGGAAAACGCTCCTGGCATAGCCTAACTCTCTGTCTGGCGTTACCATCAGCAGCCCCACAAGCCATGCGCAGGTCTGCCATTGCTGCGTTTCTGAAGCGGTTCATGCTGCCAGCGAAGTGTCACAATAGTGAATGAACAGCAGCAAGTAGGTATACAACAACTTACTTTTCTGTACGATCTGGATCAATCTAAAACTTACCTGTCTAAACGTTTTCATAAAATGTATCAAAACCAAACTTGTTTTCGCAGAGCGTCATGGAGGCAAAAGTGTTTAGTTTGCCCCTTCCTGGTTAGTGTGAAATTTTGTACCTCTTTTCCCAAAAATCCCACAGACAAATCTTGCAGGCATGCAAGTCTGTTGCATTGGGCCGCCCTTACAGTGTGCTGTGCAGCTCCCAGCAGGGAGAACAAAAAGTTGAACTGCACTCTAATATAAGAAGCTTAATTTATTTTTCATATTTTATTCAAAAGTCAACGCAATTTTTCGAAATGAGTAAATATAGCCATTAAAGAAAATAATGCTTCAGGCTATCAATTTGCCCAGTTTTCAAATGTAAATATTGCTTCAACTTTGAACTTATGAATGAATAAGTAAGTATAAGTTCAGTAACATGATTGTAACCTTGACCTGCTGGTGCCTATGAACAGTGCGTTAAAATGGAGTTAATCTACTCCTTTTATAGCGCAGACTATAATAAAAAATCATAATGAAATGACCGTCACCTGAAATTAATACAACCAAAGCTTAATTATTTTGAATTATTATTATTGTTATTATAATCATGGTTTGGAACTATCTTGAAACCGTTTTTGTGCTGTTTGGACAGAAAGTAACATTCTCATTCTTAAATCAGATAATTACTTAGCAGTTTAATAAGAACGTACTAAGCAGAGGGCTAGATTTCTAACCCTATATGTTACCTGTATGCGCTGGGTGTTAAGTAATTATTCGATGGGAATGTCAAAACTCGCATCAGGTATCGCTTTCAACGGAGCTCCAGCGCCAGAGCATAGCTTGCGAATTACATAACGCTGTGAAAAATTCCGCATCACAAATACTATTCGCCGGGATGATTTGGAAGAAGTGAATAGAATAGCTTGAAAATTGCGCTTATCAGTTGTTAAAAAATCTCTTCTATAGAAAGTATGAGAAAAAACAAGGATGACGGTTCATGTCAAGTGTAGTCGGTTGTTCAAAATGTTTACAAGGAAGAGTCGAGCAATGATGGCTACAAGTGGTGGTAAGTCCAAGAGAGATTCCCTCTATCAGGCGTGATGTTTGTCCTAGTGGCGCTAGATGAGAGCAAACTGAAATATCGGGAAAAACAACAGTGAATTGCAGGTAAACGAAGGCAAATTGTTCACATTAGCAAAAATAAGGAGATGTGATCATTTCGACCCCCTAAGTCAAGTCCAAGTGAGCACCACCTAAATAAATAATGAACGAACATCGCGCTTGCAGAGAGATTCACTAGAGCACGCCCCCTCCAACCTCCATCATCTTTTCGTGTGAAGTGTTATTGTTGTTAAGAAAAAGAAAATGTGCTGTGCTTTCTATCTGGCTGGGACAACAAGACTCACATGAAGCCTTCAAGCCAACAGTGAGGTATTAATGAACAATTTTACGAGAGTTCCTTATGATCTCCATCAGCTCTCCCGCACGCACATGGCGTAAGCATGAAAGCAACTCGAGGTCTGCGTAAGCACGAGCACGAGCAACATCCATACAGCCATAAAACATTCTCGAGCGCTTTACGTCAGCGATATCAACACCACATCTGCCCAAGAAGTTGTACGCATCTTAAGCTCCGACTAAAGAATGAAATTCTACTGTGTGTGAAAAGGAGACGGTTGTCGAATGAAAAATTTTACGATATTTCACTACACTCGGTAAAAAGATATTAATCGCGCTCTCAAGCAGAAATGTGAGTGTTCGTAATATACTTCCAAAGGAAATTAGTATCAGGATATTCGCCAGCGGCTTAGCTGAATGATTTATCAAGGTAAAAAAAATTTTCAAGCTTGTCTATCAAAGGTCGATTTAACGGCACACTACAAGAAATGTAACATAAGAATATGATCTCGTAAAATATACATGTATGTATACTCAAACACGAGTACAGGGATACTTTCATATCTGTGCACTGGTAACCTGCCGAACTCCTCCGATGCAATTTTAATTTCGAGGTTTCGTTTGTGTAGACGGACAGCCTCTCTGGCGGTTGCCATACACCGCCCTGGGAACTAAAATTGGAATGAACAAACTGCAGACGACGAGCACACCTCAGAATAATTTCAAATAATAAACGCTGCATGAAACCACTACCAAGAAACGACGAACTAAAGTGAAAGTTCAGTGAAGAAAAGTGAGGAATCTAAAAATCTGACGCGACCCGGCTAGATACGAACAGAAATTTTGAAACAAATAAATCTGTTGGTCGTTTCTTTAGCCTGATTGTAAAAATTGTATTAACATAACCTTATTAACATGTGTATTAATTTTCTTCATTATGAGGGCACTTCCGTTGGAACCTATTTCATATAGTAAATATTGCACGCATTGATACATTCTTGTACATATAAAACAATGTTTCATACCTTCAATGAGCTCTTATAAATATATAGCATGTCAGAACCCTTCAAGTATTTCCAGCTTAGCTACTGTTGAGTGAGCGATAGCAAGCGTTATGCACCAGTACTAAATACAGTTTATATTAACACTCAATCATCGTCTTCTGTAACACACCTGCTTCACATCGGAGCGCGAATAATTGTGCTAGAATATTGAAACATAACATAGTGCTAAGCAGGTACCACTATACACCAATATTTCAGTATGAAAAGAAAGAAACGCGATTACACATGAAATACCACTCAAAAACGACAGATAAATAAGAGAACTAGTTAATCGAAACATAGCTGAGCCGGTTTCAGTGGGATCTTTATTGATGCGGAAGCATTTTTAAATTTTTCTTCAATTTATGAAATAAAAATCACTCTCCACGTGATCCGATTTCCTAGGTACAACGCGCGTTAATTAATTACAAACTTCACACCAAGCATGAGACATTTTTGTTGCCACTCATTCGTTTTTAAAGACGCTATGAAGTTCGACCTATTTAAGTTGACTGCCATGCGAGCAAAGGCTTCGCTAACACAACAGCTCGTCTCTCTTATTTCTCTTTTGAGTGAGTGAGTAGTAGTAGTAGTAGTGAAAGCAGCGCTTCAGAAACTCAGACNGGGCACGAAAGATAGAAGTCCCGAAGGCCTTTCTAAAGCTAAGGTAGCCTAGCAGTGCTCCCCTGGGGGTATTTCTCTTTTGAGAATGCAAAGCGGCAATGCCTACATGCCAGGGCATCATAGCATGTGAAATGTTATCAGAGTGAAGAGTGAGGTGGCTTTCACGAGTCCTCGAACACTGAGGTACTGCTGTTTGTTGTTACTAAATAGGAATAAATCAATTGAAAAAAGGCAAAGACAATCGAAAGTGATATTTAAAAGAGAAGTAAGTAGCTAAGTTATATCCAGTTATGAGTTACGCTTCATAACAAATCTTTTCTCTCACTGACCCTCTCAATACCTTACAATTCAAACGACAAATAAGAAGGTACAAAGTTATAAATGTAGATTTATCCAAAAATTATTCGGTCTCTTGCTGTGAAAAAAAAATTTTAATGTTCTTAACATAGCAGGAAAACATCACATATCGGGATAGACTTTGACCAAGTTTTACAGGTTGGTAAAGAGCTGAGGAATTAATTCCGTAATGTTGAAACTCAAAATAACCATCACATTAACTTGCCTCGCGTGCTCAAAAAGAGCTATCATAATAGAGAAAAAGTATTCGCAATGACACTGCACTCGCTTTTTCATATTTTACTCGTGCCAACCCTCAACAAATTCCATGTATGTTTTCCTTCTCTCGTACATGAACACGTGGCAGTGACCAAACAATGTAGCACACGAGAAAACGTACGTTTTGTGAACACGAGCCCAGTAATTTAGGCCATGTTGCTTTCAGTTGAAAACCAAATGATAACGGGAAACTCTAACACGGACAAAAGTTTAAATACACTACATATCAGAGTAACAAAAATAGAGTGAAAGAAAATATAACCCTTGGAAGAGTAGCTGACAATACGAGACATATCTCCTATAAAAAACGTTATAACACAATTGGGAAATGTTTAGAAGACGCTACGCTATATAACACATTGGTACAGCAGACACTAGCGCACACACGGTGATGCTATACAACGCAATATAGTTCATCGCACCGGTGGGCTACGTAGCTCACACTGCTGACACACTGAAGGATCATCAACACACCCAGTGACACATCTAATGNGATGACTCGCGGCCCCATGAAGGAGCTCAAAAGTGCCAGGAGGAGAGGCAGGTATCTCGTAATCCGAACACTTAACAGCGACAAAACCTGTGAACTCTCGACGAATTAGCATCGAGAACCTGGAGATTAACAACGTTTTGCATTTAAAATTGAGTAACGAATGTGAAGCGTAAAGTACATGTGATAAATAACCCAATCGTGATTTTGTTCTTCATTCAAGCACGTAAACATCAAAACGAAGGTTAGTTTAAAGCGAGAAATTAGTTGAGGGAGTGAAGGGTTAGCGTCCAAAAAAGCTGAGTGATCTAGTCCATTAAGTTAGAAAATCAGGAAAAATGAAACACCTAAACTTTAGAGTCCCACTTCTTTTCCATCATCTCAAGCCGGTGGGCAGCACGGGTGGTGCCGATTTTACCTCGGTGAAAGTAACTGGGTTGGATGGAATTTTCTTGTCGTAAAGTTGACCTAAGAAAAGCTAAAATAATCCTACTCGTGTAGCCGAGCGGAATGGAACACAAAATGAGACGACCCGAGGAACAAGGAAATGCATACGAGAATTCTAGCTATATTGAGCGGATGAATTTTACCTACCCTAAAAAGGGCTGTTCCCTTGCCAAAATTGAAAATGGTTTATCAATCCAATCCAAAGGTGCACAAAGAGTGGCAGCATAAACGAAATGATAGTCAACTGAATTACCAACGCCAGAACTATGTTGACGCTAATAAACGATCTCGTATTTGAAGTAAGACTTTTTAAAACCTGCAACCAAATCGTTAAAAACGCAATTTTTATTGCTTTAAAAAATTAAAAACAAATTTTTATTGCGGAAATTAAAAACAAGGATCTGGCAACAGGTCAAAGAACAAGGCTCCGAGTTGACGCCTATTTGGTGGCTTACAACTTTTTTAAAATGAGCGCAATGCACGAGAGCCCAGTGGATGAATGCAAAAATAAAATCATCCAAAATTATTTTGAAATCGAGGCAGACCGGATTTCCTGCAGTACAAGTTTCATGCATAACTCAATAGCACCGGCCCGGTAGCTAGACCCTTTAATTCGGGCACCCTTAAAAATTTATCTCGATGTCAGACGATGTTCCAATAACTTTCATGCGACAGACAGGAGTAACCGCTAAAAAATTTCCGTCTATTTCCATAGGTTTTCGCCCCTGGAGTTCTGGGTGTTTCACAACGACCTCATGACCCCCGGGGACGTGTACAAGTAACCCAGCTCTGCAGAAGTTGCAAAACAAAGCGACTGTGTTCACGCTCGGGCCGCTCTGAGCTACCTTACGTAAGATTCCGGTCATGCGGGAAAAACAGTAAGTTTGAGCTGCTTTTTCGAACAATAGTTGACGCGGAAATGCAGGAATTTTGTCAGTTCCCTGATCTAGCCGAACTGTGAGCCACAAAATTTGCAACTCTGAGCTAATAATTGAGGTAAAATTCGTATTTTATGTCAACTTTTTCGAACAACCTACAAAAAATCTTATTTCGTGAATTTTTTCTCGGCAACGAAATTGCCATTTCAACGCTTTACATCTATGGTCTGGTTACCAAAACTACATCCGAAAAAAATCCCCCGGTGTAAAGCCACTAGCTTTTCAATCACCTGAGATGGCTAGAGAGTGGAAAAAATCACAAAATCAAACTGAGACACACCTAATGTACTTCAAATACATCTCGGATATTAATAAACAATCAATCTTAGATCGTAATGACCAATTAAAAATTCTCATAAAACGTTGCAAATACTTAGGCTGCAAGGGTTTCAACACAAATGAACATTCAAGCACACAGGATTTGACAACTCGAAAATGACCACGAAATGGAGACGATTGCACACTGAGTCTGTTCCTTATGTCATGAACAGCCGTGGGCACAGACCGTTCAGGCCTTGCCTTGACGACCCGACGAGTGAATGCCTCAAGCTTGGCCTCAAGTTTGGCCTCAAGCAAGTTTCAACTCAAGCAAGTTTCAACTCAAGCAAGTTTCAACTCAAGCAAGTTTCAACTCAAGCATCAACTCAAGTTTTGACTCAATTTTAGCATCAAGTTTAGCCTCAAGTTTAGCCTCAAGTTTAGCCTCAAGTTTTGCCTCAAGTTTAGCCTCAAGTTTTGCCTCAAGTTTAGCCTCAAGTTTTGCCTCAAGTTTTGCCTCAAGTTTTGCCTCAAGTTTTGCTTCGAGGCTGGGGCCTGAGATTTGTTTCTCCTCTAAAGTGAAGCTTATCTCTGGTCAGGAGGGAAAATGCTCGTTAATGCGAGTCACAGTCCCATGAAGAGTAAAAAATTTACGGAATGCACACCGTATAAGCTACAAATTCTGAAACTTTGTGGTTTATGAACGATGTTTAAAATAGAGGCCTAGGAACTGAAAATGTCAAATTAAAAAGTCTGAACCTGCACTCGAACGTACTTGATAAATCCCTATCCTTCCTATTCTCGACACAGACAGTACGTTTAGAAATACTCCACACACATCTGACGTCACAAAAATCTCACATGAGATTTTTCGTCACTAAAATCCCTGTCAACGTCACAACAATCTCACATGGGATTCAACCGCGAAAAAAATGTGAACAAGAGAACAAATCTCAACATATGAATGTGAGTTCACGAGTTAGCAGGAGGGTGGGCAACATATATAGAGCATGTATTGAGTACGAGGCATGATGAGCGAGTTACCTGCAGAGTGGGGTTGTTACCTACAAGTTACGAGCAGGTCCACAACGAGGTAACTACAAGTTACCACAACCACGAGTTACCTGCAAAGTGGAGTTGTTACCAGCAAGTTACCTACAAGTAACCACAACAAGATTACCACAAGTTACCTGCAAAGTGGGGATTTTACATGCAAGTTACCTGAAGGTAACCACAACAAGGTAACCACAAGTTACCTGCAGAGTGGGGTTGTTACCTACATGTTCCGTACAGGTAACCACAACAAGGTAACCACAACACAGCAGCCACAAGCTACCACAACCACAAGTTACCGCAGCCAAAACTACCACAACCACAAGTTACCACAGCTACAAGCTACCACAACTACAAGTTAACACAACCACAAGTTACCACAACCACAAGTCACCTGCAGACTGGGGTTGTTACTACACGTTACGTGCAGGTAACCACACGGTAACGTCAACAAAGTAACCACACGGTAACGACAACAAAGTAACCACACTGTAACAACACAGTAACCACACTGTAACAACAAAGCAACCCCACGGTAACGACAACAAAGTAACCACACGGTAACGACAACAAAGTAACCACACTGTAACGACACCAAAGTAACCACACTGTAACGACAACAAAGTAACCACACTGTAACGACAACAAAGTAACCACACTGTAACAACAAGGTAACCACACGGTAACGACAACAAAGTAACCTCACGGTAACGACAACAAGTTAACCACCAGGTAACCCCAAGTTACCTGCAGAGTGGGGTTGTCTGAGAGGCGCGTGATGAGCAGGAAGGACGTGTTGTCGACAGCGAGCCACACGCTGAGGGCGAGCACCAAGCCTCCAGCCGCCTGCACAGGGGGTCGAGTTAAGTTATTGTTCAGCTTGACACTTAGCCTCCGAAGTGGGTCATGTATGGTACACGCGGTCATCTAACATAACCTATTGTAACCAAAGCACTATCATGTATCAATACAAATTTTTGAGTTTTCTTCTAATTGGTGTTCATCAATCGAATAAGCTAGTTCTGATTATAAAGAAAATTAATAGAGTAACCAAATTTGTGAAACCAAAATCCTTCATTTTAAATTCACAGTAGAGACATTTGTCGGCATGTTATTTCACCTGTGTGGAGAATCGGAGTCAATTTGTTAAAGCTTCCTATCCATAGGAAATGTGATCCTAAGAAATAAAAGAGAATAACCATTTAGAGAACAACCCAAAAAGAGACCATGTAGATGGACTCTTAGTGAACGGGGAATCTATACATCAGGGGTGCTCCCACGCAGAACCCCTCCGCATAAAAACAGCAAGTTGAGAGTGAAGAGCAAGAAAATACAAAGAAGAGATAGCGAAGAAGGTAAAAATTGACAGAAGCCGAGTGGCACGAAAGATAGAAATCCCGAAGGCTTATCTATAAGTAAGGTAACCTAACAATGCCCCTGGGGACGGTAGTTCATAAAGCATACGACAGACAAACCTAATCCTATTGCACATCCTATACCTCCTGAGGGAGAGGGCGTCAAGTATACGAGTCAGGGCTCCAGGGCACCAGGGAATTATCCCTCGGATACCTTGGAAGTAGTTCGGGTACAACCGTCCCAGGCTACACTGGTGTGATCCCCCTTTTAAGCATATCGTCTTTAATCTTCTTTTCCAAAAGGAAGCCTCCCCCAAGAATACCCAATTTGAGACCTCCTGACTGGAAGAACGCCCCGCAGTATATCTTACGTTACGGCTAGAGTAAAGTGAAGAACGAATGTTCGGATATAATATTAGAGAAAAAATAACAGTACGGTTTGCGTGAGTATAGTACAAGAATGTTTTTACTGCGAATCAAAAATTCATTGAAGGTTCCTTCAGGTAAGGAGACGGACATTGCCAGATCAGAAAATTTGTCGAACTATTAGGAAGCAAGATATTCTTCCAATATGAAATGAAATCCAACACAAATGAAACACTACAATTCTGCGCGTCATGACGTAACCGGCAGATCTTACTTCTTACTTCTAGAACTACTCGGCGCGAAGGACTCATGAATATCGCAAACTGGACGGTGTATACACGTGGAGCTGAAATTTTCTACAATACTCGTCCATTCAATTCGAATTGGCCTCGCATTTTCTCCAGTATTGCTGCAGTTATCTCTAAACTTTGCCTGGATACCCAGCAAGGAAGACAAAATACAAGGTACTGTACTGTTTTCACGGTTTGTTATAGCTCCAATAATGCTGCAGTTAACTCTTGACGTAACCTGGATACCCACCAAGGAAGACAAAATACAAGGTCTGTATTGTTTTCACGGTTTGTTATAGCCTAAAAAGCCGGGATCCGACCAATGAGGACCTCGCTGTTACGGTGGCTGCTTCTTCTGATCATTCTCACAGGACCAGACGTTTTGTGTATCAATTTATTTTTTCTTAGGGAGAAAAAGAAGAACCTAAGTCACGACGATCATGCTAAACATGAGCACTCTAAATTCGTAGAAATGCATCATCATGTTCAGAAAACGACATCGGATACTGACATAAAATTATGGGAATACAGTTATAAGAAACAAGCGACATCCGAAAACTAAAAACGTTCCAGACAAAACATATCTAATCCACGATACAAAATTTCAATGGTGGTTCGCATTCACTAATATGCAGCCTACGGCTAAAGATCTGAAAGAATACTACAATACGGAGGTCGGCCTTGGAATGCCTAAAATCAAAAACACAGAAATTTCCGATTTTCAAAATGTGGTTTGATAATTACGAACGATAGATTTTTATAAACGCGAACCGTTTGTTTTCTAGTTTGATCGTCGTGACTTTGGTTATTTCCTCTCCTTAAAATTAGATTAAATATAAAGTGTCCTATTTCTAATATTCCTTCCACAGTACTGAACCTCGGCGCTCTTTCTCTCGCTCACGAGCGCGGCACACGCGTGTTACACCAACACGAGCGCGGCACACGCGTGTTGCACCAACACGAGCGCGGCACACGCGTGTTGCACCAACACGAGCGCGTACGCCCAGGTGCACTCCTTCACACATGTTCTTGTCTGCGCTCTGAATTGAAGGACTTCAATCTGGTCGTGTTTCGTGAAATTGCATCTCCTCGTCTAATTTAATATTTTCAAACGGTCTATGTTGGAACTAATTCACACGATTCCTTATTTGCAGACCTTTCAGTTCCGCTCTCTGCGTGATGAACAAATCCGATCTTTCTCAGTCTGTCGTACAGAAAAGTAACCACAATATATTAAGACGTATACAGGACTTTATGTCATTGAGTTACCTTGTTTTTAATCAAAATAACTCAAGTTTTTCTCGATCTTTCAACTCTAAAACAGAAGTGCTGCAATAAACAGCATAAATATGGAATTTATCTTCTATCTAAAAGCTACCTACATTTCTTGGGATAGTTGTATCAAAAAAATGAAAAAATTTGGAAGCACAAATTCACGCTAACCTATTCGCGACCTATTACACCGTACTTATCTCTCGCAGCTCAGTGTACAGCTACTCTGTACACTGTACACTGGCACGCTGCGCTCGAACTAGCCAAGACGCTGATGTAATTCAACTGAGTACAGAGGGCCAGTAATTTTTTCGAACAACTCAACATCCCGCAACTCAACACCGTTCAGTACTCAGCGGTGTGCCCCAGAGCGAAAGCGTACCAGCATAAATTCGGGGTACTTCTACCTTGAAAATGCCAGGAAATTTTGCTAACTTGAAGAAGCCGTATTATTATAAGAATCAGCGAAGACTAAATGCAGCATTAAATAGCAGGAAAAATATAATATGAATATTACACTTAGATTAGCATAATTACTAAAAACATTGACATAAGTCCTGAAAAGAGATTGTAGAAATATATAAATTTGAGAGGAGCATAGCTCATATCACACCGAAGAGACGTCGTAAAAAGTAGCACAACAACTAAAAAAATTAAGACTGAAACTGCTGTAGGAAAATCTTATCGAAATTACCCAAGTTGAACACAAGATACATTTTAAACTCCGCCATTCAGGAACGAGACTTATTGTACAGCTGTTTGTACACCTCCCTATTCAGGGGGTTTCACAAAAACCGGAACCCTCGTTTCAACCCTATAATTCAATAATGGCCTGAAATATTAAAAGAACGAACTAAATTTATTCGTATTATGGATACGAACAGCATAACTGTAGCAAACATACGATTGTGATACATTCATCAATAAATGTTCAAGAGATTAACCCAAACATGGGCTCACAAAGGAACAAAGAGTTTTTATGGTCGCTATTCATGCCAAAACCAGAATGCATAAATTGGTAAAGGAAAAATTTGAAAATAATTATCCAGAAAAAACATCGCCCTTAAAAGCACAATTTTCCTCACTATGACAAAATTTCAAAATATCCGATGAGAAAATTGATTCTCTTTCTAGGTATTCTTCAAATTTTTCCTTTACCAATTTATAGCTTCTGGTTTTGGCATGAATAGCAACGATAAAAACTCTTTGTTCCTTTGTGAGCTCAATATTTGGGTTGATCTCTTGAACATTTAATGATGAATGTATCACAATCATACGTTTGCTACAGTTATGCTCCTCGTTTCCGGAACATGAATAACTTTAGTCAATTCTTTTACTACTTGAGGCCATTATTGAATTAGAGGATTGAAACAGAAGCCTCCGGTTATTGCGAAACACTCTGTCTTACAATAGCCCAGTGCTGCTGGCTTGGTCTATCCGTCTCTTTATACGGTTTTAAGGGTTTAGATAGGAGAAAATGCCCCTGTCCGTATATCTAAATAATCAGCGAGACTGTCAGAGAAGGCAGGCCGTACCAGTGATACTGCAAATCACAATATTTAATGACAGATTTACGGCGATTAAATCGCCATCTCAAGAGATAAACGTAAATTGTCCCGCCATTTTTGGCAGGGCACGTCGGGTGGAGTGCATCTACTAGTAGCCCGAAAATAGTCAATATGACGTATAGTTGGTTGCAAACTCATTCTTTGGAGTTTAATAGTAAAATCTTAAATACGGGAAACCCAGAACCTTCACATGTGAACAGAAGATGCGGTCACAATATCTATACCTGTGATCAATGCCACATATTGTGGGAAATAAAATATAATCTTTAGAATTATTACCAAATATGTCTTAATTCTTTGGAACGAAAAATCGAGAACAGAAACCGCATCTACACTAGCCAATTTCAAAGATATTTGTAGGTCGAGACTTTTGATTTTAACACAAAATAAGACATGAAAGCATCAAGTTATTTCTAAAAAAGAAAATGAAATACCCGTCGACCACTAGTGAATAAAAATACACACTCGTCAAAGAAACGCCTATTTTGAAAAGTGATATCTCTCATCAAAACCATAAGTCCAAAGAGCACTTTACACCAATGGAGATGGCACGGTTCACATCTGTTGAAGGATGAAGGGCGTCAGATCATTGAGAACTAGAATGCACATGTTTAGAACCACACGCATAAAACTATGAACAGAATCGCGTCATTAATATAATGAGACATTCAGATAACCACCAAACAACACATTAAGGTGACATTGTACAATATATATATATATTGAAAGAAAGGCGTGATATTGCCGTGAGACAGTACTGTAGCAGTCGTCTCTCAATAAATAATATTGCGCTGAAATTACCCTTCGAGCAGCTTGGCCTAAGGATACAGATTCTGTGAGAACTAACGCGTTTTGATAGTCTGTATGCATGCTTCATAAAATACCTAGCTTGTGCACTTGAATCTAGCTTTAAAAGTTTCAAGGAACGCCTAATTTTCCTTCGACAACATCATGCATGACCGAACCCTCTAAGAGCCAAGCACGACGCCGCCAGTTTGAATCGTGTCGTAAATTACAGGCGACGCCTCGTTAATTAATGATCAGCATAATATTTAAAAACATTGAAATAAATTCATAAAGGAGATTCTAGAAAAATGCAAATTTCAGAGGAATATAGCCCATCTTACACCGAAGAAACGTTTTAAAAAGTAGTACCAGCAATCTAACATTCAAACGGTAATGAGAAAATATTCTTGGTCTGTCTGTCTGGCACACAACATTGTTCAAACACAACATTACCCCAGCGGGTGCCATGCATCAATGAATTTGAAGGAATTTCGTTTTGGCGTTCCGTGCCCTTGCACAACTCCCACCTCACGTGTGTCCTGAGGGAGGCAAATGTCAAGGTCCTGCCAGGGAATGTGCCGAGTAATGCTGGCGGGGACGAGGGTTGGGGTCCCGTATAATTTACTCGTTTCGAGCAAGAGCCATAAATCATAGCCGAACTTTAGATTTTATTTGACCGTCCATTAGCTTCGACTAGAAATGCTTAAAAACTCAAGATTTACTCCATGTCAATTAACACTTTTTTTTTTGCCTCCGAAGTGGGTCATGTATGGTGAACGCGATCATGTAACCAAACCTAATGTAACGAAAGCACTATCATGAATGAATACAAATTTTCAAGTTTCCATCAAATTCGTGTTCATCAATCGAAGAAGCTAGTTCTGATTAGAAAGAAAATTAATAGGGGAACCAAATTCGTGAAACCTAAGTCCTTTACTTTTAAATTCACAGCAGAGATATTTATCGGCATGGAATTTTACCTGTGTGGAGAATCGTAGTCAAAGTGTTGAACCTCATTCTAGACCCAGTAAGCGCTATGGTGGCCGTATAACACAGTTTGGGGCTAATGTTGGCTTTCTAGGATGTTTTCGCCGAATATGCTTATTCATAACTTGAATTTGATATTAGGGTAGGAAACTGCGAAATAACGATTGAGACAACCCAAAATCATCGTCTGTAATGACTGCTAGCAGCGTCTATTTTTTATTCTTCCAACCCTTATTCTCCAATCTTCCAATCCTCAATCTTTCGGAATTTAAGTTAGGATTTGAGAATTTCTAACGTTCTGTTTTAATCATAAATGTTTTATTTTAGTAGAGATATACACTACCATTGGTTTCTCGATGGTAACAATTTTACTCTCTTTATTTAATTCTATTATTAAAAACCATCGTCCCTAACTAAAACCGCAAGATCGGTTCCGTAGAACAAATGTTCTACAGCTGTTCCCCGCGTGGGGCGGTATCAACAAAAGGAAGCATCAAATAGCACGAAAAATATTTATGTCCAGAGATACAAACAATACATGTTATAAGAAACAAATAAGAAGATAGAGCGGTTGTTTGTTGGAACCGATACAGTGCTGTAAAAAGATAGAGCGGTTGTTTGTTGGAACCGATACAGCGCTGTAAGAAATGGGAACGTCTATAAGTTATACATGATTCATTCAACGTAGTTACATCAAAATTATAAGTTGTCCATCGCTCTCATACTTTATTATGGGATCGTCTACTGCCACCAAACCTTGGCGAAAATATTACGAAACCCAACATATTTTTAATACTACCTTGGCAGAAATATTACGCAACCCAACATATATCTAATTCTACCTTAGCGTGAAGAGTTTTCACTTTACGACCGTCCACAACTGAACATGACAATCTTAGCACGTGAACAGGGACCTGACCAACAGGTGGGTCATTTTACCTTTTTACCAAAATGCATCGACGTACCTAATGTGTTAAATAACCTAAAATACACAGTAAAAATGACGTTTCATATTTCAACTTTTTACCGAACAAATTATTTCGACGATAATGTTTCATTTAGCTCTGGACGAAACACGAAAGGCCGCCTAATGGAAATATGCAACAAGGCATCATTTTACGTGTTACGAAAGACAGGAAGCATCCTTATGAAGTGGATTTTGAACTCTATGAGCGGTAAAGGATTAAGACTCGGCTCACCACCGTC
>VOMN01044476.1:0-16730 GCA_014899125.1 Orchestia grillus
ACAATTCGACCGCCTAGAAATACAGGGTAAATATATTGTACATAACAGTGTAGTTGCTGTGCAGTGGCTGTGTAGTTACTGCACAGTTGATGTACAGTGGCTGTGCAACGACTGCAGTGGCTGTGCAGTTACTGTCCAGTGGTTGTGCAGTTACTGTCCAATGGCTCTGCAGTGGCTGTGTAATGACTGTGCAGTGGCTGTGCCGTGGATGCTCAGTTACTGTGCAGTGGCTCTGCAGTAACTGTGTAGTTACTGTGTGGTGGCTGTACAGTTACTGTGCAGTGGCTGTGCAGTTATTATCCAGTGGCTGTAGTTACTGTCCAGTGGCTGTACTGTTACTGTCCAGTGGCTGTGCAGTTACTGTCCAGTGGCTGTGCAGCTACTGTCCAGTGGCTGTGCAGCTACTGTGCAATGTCGGTGCAATGGCTGTGTACTGACACATATGCCACTGTCTTCGGAAATATACACTGAAAATTTTTTCTGGAAACAAACGAGTGTGAAATGTGCCTGCATGTGGGGCTTTGGTGTGGGCTTGGGTGTGGGCTTGGGTGTGGGCTTGGGTGTGTAGCTTGGGTGGGGGGCCTTGGTTCATTTGCATCAATCAAATTCTTTTTGCGTAGAGTTGCTGCAAAACTGTTAAGATAATTTGCCTGCAAGACTCATAAATCGTTTATGAAAAAAGGAACATACGCTTGGGCGTATTTTTTTGTTCGCTCCAGTAGTGTGCCCAAGCCATGGCCTGACCAATTAACTGTGCCCCGGCTGCCCAAGCTATAATCTGACTAACCAACTGTGCCCCTGCTGCCCGAGTTATAATCTGACCAACCAACTGTGCCCTTGCTGCCCAAGCTATAATCTGACCAGCCAACTGTGCCCCTGCTGCTTAAGCTATAATCTGACCAACAACGCACCTGTAAAGTAGTCAGGGCATAAGCGGGATCTCTGGTAACCTTACCCTCGACGGTAGACGGACACAAACAAAGCGTGCCTCAGAGGCAGAGACTTCAGTCTAGAGGAACGCGTCGCCGTGAGAGGTGGTGCGTAATCCGTGCTCCTGTGGCTTGGCTGCGGTGGCGCATTTCAGTATCCTCAGCCTGTATCGAAAACGTGCTCATTCCCGAATGGAATGAATTGAAGCATTTTAAGTGTGCTTCAGTATTGTAATGAAACGTCTCCCGAGGAGATTGTCTATTTTGTTCAGGACACCTTGGCCGGAAACAATCGTTACTCGCTTGAATTCGTACTAAATAATGTTGGTCTGATCGTCTTGGAATCAAGAAAACATTTTTTTACTAGTTGTGTTAATAACTTGGAAATGTACATACAAGTTTTGGAGGCAGATATAGTTTGAATTTTGTACAAATTGTCTACCAACTACCTGCTGTATGAAACTTGTCGTGTAGTGACTGGACGACTTAATGGTACTTCAAAACGCATATCATGACGTACAAAATTATCTTTTAATCCATTATTTGGTATTATTGACTGCAGCATACCAATACGTGTTTAATTTTACGATTCCAGGATTGTGTGATATTTTAAACGCGTCGTGAAGATATTATAACGCAATATGTTCTGAATGAGACAAGCAGCTGCATGACATCTATTAGAATTTAAATGAAAAGTTTCCAACATGAAGGTGCGTCTTTTCATGACGTCATTCGACTGGATTACGCCAACCATCAGAGTAAACCCGAGCGTAAACCTGCGCGGGTTTCATGCCAATCAAGGGTGAACCTTTATTTACTCTGAGGTTTGTCGTTGGGCAAAGAAAAAAGACTGAAAAAAATGTTTTATTGTAGAAAAAATCAGTCGATATTAATATTTTGGGAGACGTGGCACGTTTCTAACATGTCTAACGTTCCGCGTGTGCATGAGTGTCGATATAATGCAAGACAATGCGCAGTATGTGTGAGGAAACGAGGCAGTCCTTTCAAATATATGAGAGCGTATTTAATAATCCATTAGATGTTTCGGGCTCTCCATGCTACTTCAGACGACGCCTCGCTCTCGCGCGCTCCCGTTCGCGTGATCTTGCGGCCTGAAAAAGGGTTGCCAGGCAGAAATTCGAAGAAATAGTGCAATTAAAAAGTACATAAATAACAATAAAATGTTGACATTTCAAATAATTGATATTGAAAATGTACTGAAAAGTCAAACGTGCTAAAGTGGAAATTTGAAGTTCCTAATTATTTCAATTAAAAAAAATGATGAATTCCCTAAGTACCGAAGTTGTAACAAATACTTAAATTCTAAATTATTGATTTTCGAAACATACTGAAATTCAGACTTATTCAAGTTAAAAAAGTACTAAAATTAAAAAATAATAAAATTCCAAGTTCTAAATTGAAAAAAAATTATATTCGTTATTATAAAACTAAACAAATCTACTATTTTTCCAAAATTTTGATATAAAAAACCGAAGGTAAAAAATACTGAAATTTAAAAATTGCTAAAACTCTAACGTAATGAAATTAAAAATATTTGAAATTATAAAGAAATAAAAAGTATGTATACAACGAAATTTGAACATTCTGAAATCCAAAATATAGTGGAAATTCATAAAACAGTAAAAATATAACGCAAATTTTTAAAATTTTGAAATTTGAGACGGTACTAAAAATTTTTAAAGCGATAAAATTCAGTATAGTTAAAATCGAAAGTACTTACAATCCAAAAAGCACTAAAATTAAAAAAAAAACAATGATATTAAAAAACTGAAATTCGAAAGCACTTAAATTCCAAAAAGATATACCTAAATTCATAGGTACTGAAATTTAAGAAAAAATGAACCTCCAGACCACGTTCAGCAACGATCAAACAAACATTTAATGAAACACAGTTTTTTCGCAGGGGCTCGGTTTGCGAGAGGGTCAGAAATTTGTCGACGCCTGTAGGGCAAATTTTACCGTGCCAAAAATGAGGGGACAACCAGAGTTGCTATGCAGGCTTACGGCTGGCGGCGAACGAACATTCTCTTTAACATCAGGTTGGTCTGTGGCCGATGTTTTATGATGAACTGATTGTCTCCACGACGTCTGGTGAGGCCTGTGGGCCAAGAGGTAACGAGGACGCTTGATTTGCATTCAGAGCGACGCCCCAGAAACGCATCCTGCGTATAGAATATGTCCTGCTCGTAAAACATGTCTTGTCCATAAAACATGTCTTGTCCATAAAACATGTCTCGTCCATAAAGTATATCATGACCATAAAATGAGTCATTTCCATAAACATATGCTGCTGATAAAATATATCCTGAACGTAAAGGATGTCCTATCCAAAAAAACAAGCCCTCTTCATGAAATACTAACTACCTATAAATAATGTCCCATCCATAATGCCTTCATATCCATAAAATACATACCACCCATAAAATGTGTTCCATTTCTAAAAGCACATCCTGCCATAAAATGCGTTCCACCCACAATAGCCCGTCGTATCCGTAAAATTCGTTCCTCTCACAAAACACATCCAACTCAAAAAGCACGCCCTACCCATAAAATGCGTACCTTCCATAAATCACGAAGTACCCGTAAGACTCGATTTTCCTCGAGGTAAATTACCGAACACATCGTACATTGGCACCCAAAAAACTGGTAAAAAGCAAGCATGGAGTTACAAATCAAAAACTTTTTGACAAAAAAGTTTTGTAAAAGACAGTAATGTTTTTATTTTATTTTTGGCATATGTAACTCATGCATTTAATGAAGTTTCGAAAAGTTTTTGCGTGCGATTCCATTACATTATTTTCATTACTCATTTTGCTAAATGTAGTAATTAAATCTTCGGTGTATTGACCGTAGAGTTTTGCGCCAACTCCACAGAGAAATGCTTGACATCGAGGGCGACAGGAGAGGCTGGTCAGTGAAGTTTATTAGGCCATTGTGTCACAGAGTAAAAATTAACAACGTATTCGTTCACGCTGTCTTCGTTTCGCCTATTTGCAGCAATTAATTTTGAGTAATAACTCCTCACTTTCGACCAGTGTTTGGTGCGCCACTCTGTGTGCATACAGCTGTACAGGTCTCCCCCGCATGGAGCGCTAGATCGGTTCGAGCTAACAATCGCTTTACAGTCGTCACGTGCATATAGTGCTAGATCGGTTGTAGCACAATACCACTATCTTCTAACTTACTGCTTATAATACAGTCTATTCACTTCTTGTAGCCCAAATATTTCCTATGCTATATGATCCTCTCACTAGCTGATACCGATTTATTCTGAGTACGATTGTAGAGTGGCTTTTAGCTGGAACCGATCCATCGCTTTATGCGTAAGACGACTGCACTTGCGTTTATTTGGAGCAATCGATCTGATTTTCGATAACCAAACCAGAGGCATTGACTCGCTTTTGTTCTTCCCAAATGCATCATATGTGTGATATTAGGGAAGCAGCAATATTTAGTGCATTGAATAACGGTAATTTCGCACCTATTGTGTCAGCTGGCTCGGTATTTTCACAGCAGAATGTCAATTTTCCGTGCAATGTTGTGAATAATTTGCCAGCGTCTCGAAACTGTACATTTTCCCGCGCTGACAAGTAGTCCAAGTTGGCTGTTTTCGTGCGCTGTATGTTTTGAATATACCATCGATCGTATTTACTCACTTATTCATTTTAATCATGAACTCATATGTGTTCATTTTACTCATATCTCAAATTTCCTCATTTTACTTTACTCAAATTTCCTTTTTTTACCAATTTACTATTTTTCCTCATTCACTGAAATTATTTGTTTATTATTATCATTTATTCATTCAGTAATATTTATCCCTCTACTTAAATTTGATCGATTAACTTACGCACTAAACTTTATTGATTTTACGTATGTACTCACTTATACCATTTTTCTCATTTGCTCCATTTTTTTTCATTTCATCCGTCTGCTTCAATTACCCATTTTAGTCTTCTACTCTTTTCTTCATTTTCTCATCTCGTTTAATTTTCTAATCAACTCAAACTGATTCACTGGCTGAGAGAATCCCACTGACCCCAACACTGACCACATGGAATCTGTAGCCACCAGGAACGAAGTAGGGCGTTTCAAATGCACCACAGAGCGAGAAGTTGCGTGTACGACTTTTTTCGGAGTGCGAAATTTGTCGAGTTTGTCTTCCGGCTTCATAACTGAGGTGTGTGTGCGTGTGTGCGTGCGATAGTCGTAACTCGGTATGTGTTGTCGGACTACTTACGCAGCACTGACTACTACTATCTGGCGTGGTGCTCTCGAGAGATGCCTTAGCGTTGTTCTATCGACGTGGTACATTAGCACTTCCGTTTTAGTACGATGAGTATCCAAACGTGACAATTCAGAGGTAGTCATTTAATGCCACAATTCTTCTGTGACCATTTGGCGTTACCATTCTGACATGATAACCTAGCGCTACCGTTCCAACATCATTGAGCGTTATAATTTTGACGTGATCGTTCAGCGTTATAACTCGGACGTGATCATTCAGCGTTATGATTCTGACATGATCATTCAGCGTTATAATTCTGACGTGGCCATTCAGTGTTATAATTCTAATACCAAAAAAGTGCTATTATACTAACAAGATAATGCTGGCGTAATATTTTAGCGTTACAATTATGATGTAGAATTTAGCGCTATAATTTTGATGTGATGACTTATAACAACAATTCTGATGTGATAATTGAAAGTAGAAATTTTTGAATAATATTTTTACGCAACCTTTCTCGTGTGATATGTTAGTACTATAATTATACGTGGTAATTTAGCATTATAATTCAGACGTGATAATTAAGCTTAACAACTCTGACATGTTAATTTAGTGTTACAATTCTGACGGGATAATTTAGCTCCATGTTTCCGATGTGATAAGATAATGCGTGGTCGACATCTGGAGTAAAAATTTAATAGGAAACTTTGGGCCCGGTCGCTCTCATACGTGTTTTTATGACACTATCATACACGCATCGATTTGAATTAGAGGTATTTTTGAAAGTAGAAACTGCGAAAGAATTTTTCCTGACCAATTTTCCGGACCCTTGCGCTGTTGTTCGTAGTCACAATTTTCGCATGATGACGTCATTATTGGAATTTCAGAGTCGTAATTCTAGAGTTATTCTTCAGCAGTCATTATTGCACAGCCCTAATTTAATGGTATTAGTTTCGAATTGTAATTTTAGTTATCTTTAGACTGAAAATTAAAAAGGCTCCAATTTTAGAGTTGAAACTTTTGGAGATCCGAAATTGGTTTTAATTCTTTAGTGATCATTTTAGAATTGGAAAATTGGAACTCTGAAGTTAGGATTTCAGAGTTAGAATTTTGGATTTATCATTTTGGAGTTGGGAATTTGGTGTCATGAGTTAGAATTTTGGAGTTAGAAACTTGGAGTTTGAACTTTGGAATTTTGATGTTCAATTTAAGATTTTCGAGTTAGAATTTTCAAGTTACGATTATGTTAAAATTTTAGAGATTAGATTTCGAATTCAAGATTTTGGAATTAGGAATTTAGAGTTAGGAATGTCTGGAATTCAGAGTTAGGATTTTGAGTTAGGATTTTGGAGTTAGAATTTTAGAATTAAGAATTTGGAGTAATGATGGATTTTGGAGTTAGTATTTCGGAGTTAGGACGATAGAGTTAGGTTCATAGAGTTATGATTTACAGCTTGGATTTTGAAATTGGGATTTTGGAGTAAGGATTTGGAGTAAGGATTTTAAAGTTTGGATTTTGCAGTTAGAATTTTGGAGTTAGTGTTCTGGAATTAGTATTCTGGAGTTAGTATTCTAGAGTTAGTATTCTGGAGTTAGTACTCTGGCGTTAGGATTTTGGAGTTAGAATTTTAGAGTTATGAATTTGGACTTATGATGGATTTTGGAGTTAGCATTTCGGAGTTAGGATTATGGAGTTAGGATTATGGAGTTAGGATTATAGAATTAGGATTATAGAGTTAGGATTTTACAGTTGGGATTTTGAAACTGGGATTTGGGGGTTAGGATTTTGGAGTAAGGATTTTGGAGTTACGAGTTAGTAGTCAGAATTTTGGAGTTTGATAATAAGAGTTAGGATTTTGGAGTTAAGAATTTTAAGTTAGGAATTTAGAGATAAGATTTTTATGTTAAGATTTTTGTGTTAGAAATTTAGAGTTAGGAATTTGGAGTTAGTATTTTAGTGTTAGGTTTATGGGGTTTGGATTTTCGGCTTAGAAATTTTGATTTAGGAATTTGGAGTTTTCGATTCTTAACAATGAAAATTTTGGAGTTTCGTCCCTTTGATCTCCAAAATTGATCTCCAAAATTTTCCTTGTTTCGTCCCTTGAAAACGCACGCTGCTTAAGCGTGCGAAAGCTTGGGTAATAAATTTAAAACCCAGTGGATGTCTCCAAATATTAACCTACAATACGGATCTTGGGCGCCCCTTATTCTAATAAATAAGAAACCATTGTTGGCAATTACTGCTCGATAACGGTTGCCATAAGATGAAATTGAGCATTTGCAAGCTTGTGGGGCGATATGAGCCTATTCTTCAAACATATTTTCTTCAGTTCTTCAAGATCCATCGGACTTTTCTGATGAACCATTTTCTTCAGTGTTCCCCAATGGTGTTCCATAGGATTGAGGTCAGGGAATTGGCTTCGAGACGGGGAACATTGATTTTGTTCTTCATGACCTATTCTGATAATAATTCTGCCCTTTATTTCGAGTCGTTACATTACTGGAAAGTCCATTTCCGTTTTTGGTAGAAATGCGTCGCTCTGAAAATGAGACTTGTCTCCAACATTTGACGGTACATGGCCCCATCCGCCTTCCCAAACCATTTTACTTCCACCTCTGTGCTCCACAAATGGAATGGCATTATGTCTCTGATAGATTATTCCTTTTGTCTTCCAGGTTTTACAAGGGGAATAACAACCAAACTATTCAATCTTGTTCTCGTAAGATCAAGTAATAGTCTTCCAAAATGACTGTCACATCTCCAAGTGTTCTTCTGTAAGACTTAAACGGCTTGCTGCGTTGTTTTTGTGCAGCATGGAAGTTTTACGGAGTGTGAAACATTTGATCCCATTGCTGTGAAGCTCTCTACATGCAGTTCTTTTGCTCAAATCTGTCCTAGAGACTTCCAGATTAGTTGTTATCTTTTTGAAAGCCGTCACGGCCTTGATTTCAATCTTCTTCATTAAAAGTCGACGAGACCGAAGATAGATTTTCCATGGTGCACCCGACCTCGCGAAGTTAGCAGTTGAGCCATGTTCCTTAAACTTATGAATAATTGGAATAATTGAACAAAAGATGAAATACGGTGCATTTATTCGCATCGGAATTTTGTTCCACGATATTCCTTAGTACGGAGCTGAACAATTTACTTCCGTAGGTATTCTGAGACTTCTTAGACCTATGGCATTACGTCCTATAGGTGATCACAAGCTACGGCAGCTCGTCAGTGATGAACCGTCTAATTCCATGCCGAATCAAGTTGATTTTTCCTCGAATGGTCTAGAATGTGCAACACATAATTCAGATATGATATGACCGGGAAAATATTATAATTTTGATCTAAAAATTTCTCTATAGAAATGGTTCAATATTTTGTAGCGTGGCGTATATGATTTCAGTTTATATGAAACCGTTTGGTAGTTAAGTGCCATACTTGGCTTTATAATTAATCTTTTTCCAACTAAAATTGGTGTTCTGTAGAAGTTTTAAGCATGTTGGGATGCTAGAAGTTTTATAAAAAGAGGATTTTTAGGGCAGCAATTCCTGGTGTTCCGCCATACTTTATTGCCCAGAATTTTGTATTCGCATTAGAGGTTCCCTTCCAAGCTCTACAACACGAGGTGTACTTTTCAGGCAGAGGCTCTGACTCGCAAACTTTTTTTAGCCCTGTCATTTATTCCACGAAGTTGCAGCTCGGCAACACGTAATATTAGAAAGATTTTTGCCGTCGCTCCGGACTCTTTTTTTGATATATCAAATCTACTTTTTTAACACGAGAATATGGACGAACAAACGGACGCTTCTGTTCTCGGGGACTTAGATTTTTGATTTACTTCACATTTCCGTGAAATGTTTGCAATTTGATGTTCTGAAATTGCTGCGTCTGTAATGTCACCCGGAGAGTCAATACCTGCATCTTTAATCATGTCTCAGTGCTCACACCAGTAAATGCAAGGGTCACCACTCTGTGATTGATCATGAAGTAATTATCCAATATCGTCAAATAAATTACAGGCGGACCCCACTCTACGAATGTCTCGCTTTATAATATTTCACCCTTATCATTTCCCTCGATTTTTCACTTTTTTCAGGAACGTAACTCAGTCGTACAAACGAGGTATGCTACTGTATAAAATATCATAAACTACGTAGCGAGTAAATGCGTTAACGGTTGTTCATAATAAACACTGAAAGAATGAATTACGCAATGCTTAGTAAAGACTGAATGAACGACTGACCTGTGGTAATGCTTCATTGCTACTTTGTAGTTTCAAACCTCGTCCCTCGCATCGCTATTACATATTGTATAAGCATTGCTGGCTCTTGAGCCAGGTGTGGCAAAGTCAACGCGTAAAAACAAGAAGGAGTGTCTGAAATATCATCAGTGTTTTTTTTTGCATTGGACTCAGCGAAAAGAACTTCGATTCTTGACTTGGTGGCCTGATTTTGTCTGAATAAATTTCGATAGACACAACGTCGGCTGCTATGATGCATGCCGAAGTGACCCGGAAGTTTCGCCACATTTGGATGGGTCGTGTCTCAAAATAAATTTCTACAAGGTGCGGCCAGATGGTCCGACCCATGTGCTGGGTGAATAGAAGCGAAACTAAATAAAGAATGAACAAAAGTACGTTTAACCTGGAACAGAATAAAGCGAAATTGCATTATGTTTACCAGAAATTTAGAACACGAAATACTTTTGTCCATTGTTTATTTTGTTTCGATTTTATTGAACGAACAATACCGTACCCTTCACGAGAAAAGTCTGACTGCCAGCATACGGCTTAGGTTTTTGGGGTCTGTTCGTTTGAACTGAATTACTAGAGGATTAATGTTTCAATTGTCTATCTTGTTCGATAAGTATCAAATATAGAACTCGCTTGAAACATTACCCCGTTTGGTAACACAAGTGCAGCCTGGGTATGAGCAGGTTTGCATACTTCTAGAATCTAGGAATTACCCAGCTGTATTTACGTTCTTTCATTTTTTTTTGCGTTCGTCTCGTTCTCGCAGAAGAAAAGGCATTTGCGGAGCAGCGATTGATCGATTTAAAGTGATATAAAAACGCCCCACCTCAATTGTTCTCCATCCCTGCTAACCTCACGTGTGATTGTAGAGATATTCACAACAAAATGTGCTACATCCACTTACATATATCAGCTCATGCACAAAGTTCACCGTCATAACAAATTTAAAAGCCAGTTATGCATTTGTCCTGCAAGGAAGCACGGATTTATTGCTCGTTATTTACGAGGGAAGTTCCCAGGACTTTAAGCTGGAAGGGCGCGTGGGACTGCATCAGATGGCTGGGGGAGTTAAAGTGCCTTTTGATGGACTCACGTTGTCAGGAATTTGCGCTAAATGGTAGTCTTTGAACCGCGGAGTTGTGGCGTGTACATGAACTCAAGGGTAGTGCTCGTAAACTGAAGGGTAAGGTATGTAAACTGAAAGGTAGTGTGCGTGAACTGAAGGGCAGTGTGCATGAGCTGAATACTGGTGCGTATGAACTGTAGGGCATTGTGTATATTTTTTTAAATTTATCACAGAGAGTTAAAACTAGCTTCCTTTTTAAATAAAACTCAAATGTCGTACGTGAGTTAAACTTAAAGTAAGTCACAAGCTTATGCTACTCCAACCTTGCGTAAACCACAGTAATTTAGACTGATTTAAGATGATACCAGCAGAGCTAGTCGTTCAATGTACATATTATGTAAGGAAACACAGCTTTTACATGGTGGCGCAAAAGTCACGTCTCCATTTGAACATTTATTACACGAGCACTATTACAGCTATAAAAATGCCTTACATAGGAAATGAAAGAGAAAATCTTAAATTTTCATCCTAATTAATGATACCGATTGAAGCATATTATGATGTCGAAATTTACACAATTATCATATCCCCAAAATGCCGAAGTGCAGCTAGGATCAGTTAAGCAAAATTAGTGAAAAGTTATTTCCCTACGCAATGGATCGTTAGTTGAAATACAAAGGGACTTTATAAGAACATTTAATCAGCAAAGGCAGTTCAAACATTGCATTACTGCAGCGATTTCAAGATTCAAAGACTTCGGCTCAACAGCAGACAAAGAACGCTATGACAGACTGAGATCGGTAAAATGCATGTGTAATTCAACGTGTTTCATTTTACAGCAGATTTAAAAACGTAGACTAGGCAACGTTCCAGTCAACTATGATATCCACGAAGACAGTTGCAACACATCATAACAAAAGATCTGAAACTGTTTCCGTATAAAATTCAGGTAACCCAATCGTTAAGGTTAGCAGACCATCAACAAAAAAAGAACTTTGCAGGTGCATTTTTATGGGGATGAATGATGAGACTTTTACCTTACACTTAATCATGTCTAATGAGGCGTATTTCCATGTCAGTGGGCACGTTAATAAACAAAACTGCCGATTCTGGTGTGATGGTTACCGTCTGGTGTGTCATAACGAGTGCGAAAATCATTGGTCCATACTTCTTCGAGGATGTTAATGGTGCAACCGTGACAGTGGAATGAGACAACTTCAGACAAATGATACAGGAATATTTATTACCACAAATAAAAGAGTTGGACATGTAATATTTGTGGTTCCAACAAAATGGAGCGACACCACTTACAGCAAAGGAACCCATGACAATACTAAGAGTTGCCTTTCCTGGTCGTTCAATTTCACGTTTTGGTGACGTTTCATGGCCACCACAGTCTCCTGATTTAACCCTACAGATTTTTCCCATGGGGATAACCTAAAGGAAAAGCTTACATCAGTATTCTAATACCCTCCAGGAATTAAACAACAACATCATCGAAGAAGTCAACAAAATAACTTTAGATATTTTGGAAAAATTCATGGAAAATACTGAACGGAAAATACGAATGTGGTTAAGTAATAATGGAGCGCATATAAACGATATCATATTTAAATAATATTACTTCAACATTTCCTCTTTAATAATAAATTAGAGGCAAGGCAAGTCGAATAAAACGACACTATATTTGGGACGTTCGGACCTGTGCCCATCAGCTAAACGGAAAAAGCGAAAAAAATCTGAAATGAGACTTCCTATGAACGGAAAATTTCTTCAGCATGGAATTTTTTTAAAAAAGCAAACAAAAAACACACATGACCTTATAGCATTTTATCCGTCGAGTGCATTTTCTGTTTGCTTTTCTAAAAAATTTCTGTGCTGAAGAAATTTCCTTGTTCATTAGATGAATCTCCCACTCTAGATTTTTTTGCTTTTTCTTTCAGCCGACGATGGGTCCAGACCCGGAAAGTCCTGAATATAATGTAGTTTATTCGACTCTTCTTGTAGTCTTATCTATTATAAAATTGCAGGAACTTTCACCGGATGTATCGAACTAATTTCTGTTTCATTTCATATGTAACCTATTTTAAGGGGACCATTCGGGTCATTTTCTAAAATCTACATTNTGTCAAAATATGAGAATTTCGACCCGAATGGTCCCCTTAATAGCTGTGGTTGCCGCGTCATAAATGTTCAAAATGGTGAAGGGACTTTTGCACCACCTTTGAGGCACTTGCTCCTTGCTGTGAGCAGTTGGAGCACGTGTAACATGCAGCTCGTAGAAACACCGCTACCTCGTTCTTTCAGAGGGGAACACAGTTTTCCTCTCTCCGAGTTGTGAGCTTTAGTGGGCATTTCGGTATTCAAAATGCATCATTTTTTGCCGGCGGGGTAAAGTGGCACTTTTAAATTACACAGCCGACGGATGCTTGAGCTGCAAAGCTGGTCCTTCCAGAAAGCAGTTGGTGCAAACTGCAGGTCGCTTGGCACCAGCTCCGGAATAGCGGGCACGCAAAATGAAGAATGGAATGAGGACACGTGAGTTCAGGTAGCATCGGCTGCATGTACAGCGGCGCAAAATTGGCGCGCAACATGCGTAGTCTTGAAAAATGGCCGCTTTTGTCCATTTGGGCTTCTAGGGAACTCTGTTTTGCTGTGGTTCTGAGCGGAGTGGCTGTGTTTTTGAGCAGTTGGTTGTGCTTTTCACGGGGGTGTTTTGGAGTGCTATGGTAGAGTGCGTCAGATGCACGCTAGAGTTTACTGCTATCATTGCGATCGGGGCAACGATTAGGGAAGGTAATTAGACGATTCGCGATGTGATATTGGTTTGGGTATTAATATTTTTATTGCTATTTCAATTATTTTCCGTCCCTGCTGTGAAGGTTAGGTTAATTTTTACATACTCGCCAGGTTAGATCTAATTTTCACGATGCACTGTTGGTAAACGAAATGTTTGAAATGATCATTTTTTTGAAGTCTGTTCCATCGGCAGAAATGTTTCACGCGATTTGCTTACTTTCCAGCAGACAAATTAAATTTCTTCAAAGTAGTTTCTGATTGATACGATTTTCCTTACACAAGTGCTGAGCCACACACAAATATCGTGGATTACGTAGACAAGAATTCATTAATTTGGCTCTAGGGTGATGATGTTCGGAAGTCAACCGTGCTGCAGTTGTTGGCGGTAGATCTACATATCTCTTACAACGCTCACGTTTTGACAGAAACTCATACATATCGGCATGCCTATATTCTTATGTAAACCAGCATCAGGGCATCTGCGATCACAATTTCGGTCAAAAAATCTTTACATTTGTACGCTCCATTATTGTTTATGTTTAGCAGATACCTTTGGCACGTTTCTTTGTGCTACAAATCTTAATTTGCTTCGTATTTGTAAGTCGTAATTTTTTGCTTTTAGCAATTTTACGAACGAGCAATCGAAACGAATTATGCAGCGTAAGTGGGCGACCGTTTTGGCTCTTTTACCCACGTCAGCACGAAAACTTTTCGGGCCACAACAGATTGGCTGCAGCCTTGCAATTCCCTGAGGTGTTTTAAACGCCTGCATTTTTGCCTGAATATTTATCGCATAGAAGTTTAAATTGACATTCTATGCACAATAGCAGAATATATAGAGGTATTTTCATCGTATCTCTTTTGCAAAAGCATTTTTGGAGTATTCTGATCATCTAGGACATATTTATACTTGATTTTCAGAAATTTTTAGAGTATGTATTCACGTTTCCATGACTAAAAGGCGACATTTCGGACGGTCCTGTTCAGCTATGGCGTTTTCACCCCCATTTGGACCTCCATTTGCACCACCATTTGCATCCCTATTTGTCCACGACGACATTTGCACCCGAATATACGCAACACGACTTCGTTCATACCGCCACTTCCTATTTATTCCCTCCCTCCCTAGCATTCTCTGCATCATTGTGCAGGCCACACACAGTCGCGCGCTCGGATCCCTACATTTGCACCCAGTTACAGCACCCCACCACCAGGTTTCAACACCCGGAAAAGAGGCCAATAAAAGAGCGATATTGGCCTCAAGATCCGCTCTGCCATGCATGTCACTCAACTCTCCAGCTCCTGAAGCGATAGATCTCTGTTGAAGGAGTGAGGCGCGCTGCTCAAGCCAGCGCCGCCGCATCATTTCGGCGACTGGGACGGTCTCAGCGGCCCTGATTTTGCGGCCTATGAGCACCGGGCTACTGCGGCCGTGTGTGCAGTGCAGCCGCAGCAGCTCTGCACTACGTAAATAGCTGTTACATTGATTTGAATAATTTTTGGCTTTCGGTTACAAGTTTGATAGTGTAACTTTTTTGAGGAGTCGTTGGCGGGTTAAATGCTTGTTTTTCAAAAACTATGTATTCTGAAACTCTGTGGAAGCCGCGAACAAGTAAAAAGGTGTCGTGTGCATTTACGCAGGTGTGGTGTGCAGTTACGCAGGTGTGGAACTCATTCAAGTTCGATTTATTTCTTTAACTGATACTTTGCTCTCCGCGTTCGGGATGCCACTGTTCTATAAGCCTTCGACTTTACATTCATTCTTTCAGTTTTACTGTCGATGCCATCCTCTTCCCTGTCGCTGTCAAACCTCTGTTAAGAGCATTTGTCGGCTGTGCTGCTATGCATAATTATGTACTGGCTAATTTTTATCAGGTTCGCCAAGACACAAAGGGCACCTTTAATGAATGATGTAACGTTCACCTTGGATGCTACGAAGTCATGTCACTTTGCAACATATGTAACATCGACACAAGACGTATCATGCCGTCCAAGTTATGTCTATGAGTTTATCATTGCTTATGAAACCATGGGAATGTCATATGGTAAAATTCTTAGTTAAGACTTTTCTATTACTTTTTTAACTAGGGATGTATTGCATAGTCAAGGTCATATAAACGAGCACAACACATTGTTATCACTATCATAATAAGTGATAGTGATATGCGAGCTACCTATGCGAGCATGTTCGTTTATAAGATCTTCTCATTGCTCCCAAAACAAGTAACATTCCATGTAGCCTAAGTCACGTGCATGAACTAGCACTACTACCCTGCTAGTTAAGATGTTAAGTAACATGTATTAACTAGTACTTGAACACCCTCTGTTAAAATCTCGTGCCAAGCTCCCATATTGTGCCCTAACCAAACGACAACCTCGCTGCCGTAACTGCTCCTCATTGTGAACTGTCAGCGCATTTGTAATGAAGAAAAAACGTTACTTAACTAAGACATGGAAGTACAATTTGATCACAGCCGCACGCCTGCCTTAATGACCTGAACTAATCCACTGGTGGACCAAGGGATCCACTAGTGGACGAACTTGTCACTGCCTATAGTGGTCAATTTGAAGCCGTTTCGAAGGCATCCGCCCCAGCAATTGGGCGCTAACTGGCACGCTTGTCATTCCCGAGTCTGTCATCTTGGCACTCATTTGTGTGGTGAACATGGTCCGTTGTTCAATTCTGGCCCTCGGTTTTGTTATGAATTGGCTTGTGCAGAGGCGGGCGGGCAGGTGGCGCACGCTGGAGGTGCCCGTGTGTGCGAATCATTCCGTGACAATGATGCAAATGATGTCCGTCGCTGGACCCGCCTAATTTATTCATGCGTCGACGAAGAAATGAGTCGTCGCTTTTGTGGTTCGAGAAAATTAGGAAGGCTCATTCAAGGCGTCCCTGAGGGAATACAGGGGCACTTCTATTTCTATTTTTGAGGTAAACTACTTTTCCATTGGGGCAGTTGTTTTTCTGCGTATGCTAATTTGTTTTGGCGAAGTTATATTTTACGTGGTTGTGATTGTGTTTATGTCATATTTTTATCTTGTACTAAAAGTTAACTCGAGAGAAATTTAGTGGAATGACGATAATATGGTACTATACGTTCACGCAATTCTTCCAGAAAAATTATGAAGTGACTGTGTAATCCATATATATATTTAACTTCAACCATAATATGTAAGTCACCAATGTTATGAATTTAATATGGAATCTTATCTTTAATTGACATTTTATTGAGCAAAACAAACATTGTGCAGCGTGGTCGCCAAGCGAGAGAGGAACCTCAAACTAACTCAAAACACATTAGGAGGTAAATGATTCCTTTCTGATCTAATTTAGACAGGGTTAAGAAAACTCATAAAAAGTACTTACATAATTTTATTTTAAACGAACCCCTGGAGATCAAACAAAGACAGAGTTACCCACGTTATTTATCGTGTAATGG